>VZQC01006754.1:3453440-3529699 GCA_009823505.1 Rhizomys pruinosus
AAATATATATATATATATTTTTTTTTTTTAAATTGTGTATATGCATGTTGATGTCTGCCCGCTGAGGCCCTGGAGCTGGAATTATAGGCAGCTGTGATCCACCAAGCATAGGTGCTAGGAACCGAACTCAAGTCCTTTGTTAGATCAGTACACATTCTTGACCACTGAATCATCTCTCTAGCTTTGAATTAAGGAACTTTATACAGAAAACTTCACACGGAACTTAAAATCCAGGGCTGTTGCTAGGAGAAGTTAGCTGTTAGCAGGCAGGAGAGAGGACCGCCTGCTGCTCTGTGCATCGCAATGTTAGTATGATGGACTTTTGGAAGCCTTGACTTCATGGTTTTAAATCAATTAATATGAACAAAGTGAATCTCATGAGGCATTAAAAGGATGATTCATTATGAGAAAAATGGGATTTACTCCAGGAATTCAAGGGTGGTTCAATATAAGAAAATCACTCTGCCTGCACTGTCATTTAAGTAACATCTGCTAGCCAATCTTGACACTGGAACTCCAGTGTTAAATAAATAGAAAAACATCCTGTGTCCAATGGACTGGAAAACATAATACCAATGCTAATATACTAAATGTGAACTATGGGAATAAATGCAATTGCTGTCAAAATTCCAATATTCATTTTTCAGAAAAATCAATCCTTAAATCCATACTGAATTGTAAGGGAATTTGAATGTATAAAACAATCTTGGAAAAAAAAAGAGAACAAATTGAGAGAACTCACTGTTTTCTATTTCAAAACGTTGTGTAATCTATGCTAACCAAAACCATGATACTGATACAAGGACAGATGTGTGGTCCAGTAAGATGGAAACAAAAGTCTGGAAAGAAGCTTATAGCCCATTGATCTTTGATGAGAATACAAAGTGCACTTATGGGGGACAAGTAGTCTCAGGTGATGTGGGACATCTGGAGTTACACATGTAAATTATTGCAGTTGGACCCCCTACCTTACACTGTACAAAAAAACCTCAAAATATATCAGTGGCCTAGATATAAGAACTAAAACCAGGGGCTAAGGAGATGGCTCAATGGGTACAACATTTTTCATGAGATTCTGAGTTCAAATCCCCAGAACCCACATAAAACCATATGTGGCAGTGCACATCTGTAAAAGTACACCTGCTGTGACATGGGAAGCAGAGACAAGGGCATCTGCAGAAGCTCGCAGGCCAGCTAGCCTGTGGTACATAGAAGGAACTAGAGATTGTGTCTCAAAGCATAGTAGCAGGCAAGGACAGACACCAAAATTTGTCTTCTCACTTCCACATGTGGCATGTGTGAGTCTGTGTTTTCGCAGATGAACACTCTCACACACATATACACCCATAATATATATCAGTTACATTTCTGTTTCTGTGATAAAACATTATGGCCAAGTCAACTTACAGAAGGAAGAGCTTATTGGGCTTACATTTCTAGAGGGATCAGAGGCCATCATGGCGGGGAGTTGTGGCAGGGAGGCGTGGCAGGAGACAGCAGGAAGCTGAGTACCCACATCTTCAAGCACATGCCAGAAGCGAAGACAGCAACACTGGAGGCAGGACATGGCCACAAACTCTCAAATCCAACCCCTAGCCATGTTTTCTCCAGCAAGGCCACACCCCCTCGGGATTCCATGACCTTCCCAAAACAGCACTACCATCTGAACAAGTGTTCAAATACTTGAGTCCATGGGGGTGGGGCACCTCATTCAAATGACACTTCTTGGGAAAAAACATAAAGGCAAATCATCATAATCTTAGATTTGATGCTAGAGTCCTAGGTATGAGTTCAAAAGCATTAGCAGAATGAATAAGACAAAAAGTAATTAAAAAAATTTTTTTATTAATTTTATTTATTTCAGTATGTGTATGAATGTACTGTTTGCATGCAAGTCTGTGCACCCATGTCATGCAACGCTGCGGAGTTCAGAAGAGGGTCTCGGATTCCCCTGGAACTGGAGTTCTCCTGGAATTGGAGCTTCAGACGGTTCTCAGCCGCCATGTGGGTGCTGGGGATCGAACCCGGGTCCTCTGCAAGAGTAGTCGGCGCTCCTAACCGCTAGGCCATCTCTCCAGCCCCGACAAAAAGTAATTTTATGTGTGATGTGTGTGCCTGTGCATATGTGTGTGCTTGTTTGTGTTGTCACATGAACAAAAGACTTTCTTCAGGATTAATGAAGGATGAAGAACAAGAACATCTTAGAGCTTCTTCATCCTGCGTCTTGAATGCAATTCAGGTATAAATAGCCTGCAAGAGCTGGGGATAGCTTTCAGTGGATCGATTTTTTAACATTAAATCTTTCAATCCACAAATATAAGTTGCTTTCTCATTTATTTAGGATACTGGAACAAAGAATGAAGAAGGAATTTATTTCTGATTGTATAACTTAACTCAGGAGAAAATGCCTAAGAACCAGAGAGTTTTGGGCTCCAAGTTAAGTTCTTTCTCCCAGGGAATGCCAGGAGAATTGTTCATTTGTAACTTGTGATTATTCAGACCGCGGCTAGCCTCAGACCATGGCTAGCCTCTAGTTCCCACTGCTCTTGGGAAAACTTCTTCATAGATAGTATGGAATAGTGAAGGGCTTCGAGGAGAATCCTTAGAGGACTTGTAATCAAATTGCTTTTAAGCACACTTCAGCACTTTAGAAGAATCCATTCATACATTAAGAATGAGTATGCTAATTACCAGCTATTCTTGTGTACCCTCCAGGATCTCACCAGGCAAACCTCATGTGAATTTCTCTCTTCTTTTAACAAACATTCAGTCCTTGAGATATACTGACTTTGGGCACTGAGTCTGAATCATCAATTTTTTTTCCATAAAGATCAAATTATTAAATCAGGATAAAAATTGAACTATTGAGATTTTTTATTAATATTTTTATTTTTGAGAATTTCACACATGGTTATTGTCTTTGCATTACTTCCATCCCCCTCAATCCCCCACCTCCTTCTATGACCCCTCCCCCATACCCTCTCAACTTTTTGACCTCTTCTTCATTATGGTTACATATATGCATATGTAAAAATAATAATACTGTATATATGTACTTATAATAATTATCACACACATATATGATGCCTGGGGTCCGTTTAATGGTGCTCCTCTGTACCTGTGTTTAGGGCTATCTGCTTGTTATCAGATAGCCTCTCAGGGAGCTAGTTCCTAGGGAAAACTGATTCTCCCTCCCTCAACATTATTGCTTGTAGCTCTTCATCTTGAGGTGGGACCCAATGAAATTCCCCCATCCACCTTGGCATGCCAACTGGTTTTACCATTATGCAGATCTTGTTAGACTACCGCACTGTGCAGATCTCACTGGTGCACGTTCCCTGTCATGTCTAGAATGTATTAGCCAGCAACAGGTGCTTTGTCCCTCTGTCTGGGACATTCTTTCCACCTCCACTTCCATGAGGCTCTCTGAGTCTTAGGTGGAGAGGTTGCATTGTAGATGTGTTACATAGGGCTGGGCACCTCACAGTCACTTCTTCTCTGCATTTGACTGGTTGTGGAACTTTGTAATAGTCTCCATCTGTTGCAAAAAGAAGCTTCTCTGATGCTGGTCACGGCAATGGAAAAGTAGCTTCTTTGATGAGAGGTGAGCGACACACTTATCTGTATATAAAGATACGTTTTTAGAATACAGCAAGAAATTACATTGGTCTAAGGGAGTGAGAGAAATGGGTTTTAGTCGAGGGTCTATGACCTCTCCAAACATATGTACCTGGTTATGGTTATACTACGACACATAATTTCCCTCCCACTGGGCCTTTCGGCCAATTAGACAGTTGTTTATTATCCCCAAGATAAAAGTGCCACCACTGCACCAATAGAGATAGTTTGCTGAGCCAGTTGTTGTGGCGGTTCGTAGACTTTACAGGTGGGGAGGTCCACTGATTGGTTTTCTCCCTTGGCAACTTACATAGTATCTTCCGATACCATGAGAACTAGTCTTCAGAGAGGAGGCTTCCAGGTCAGTTCCAGCAGGATTTAATAAGCCTACTAGGAAACATACATATAGTATAAATGTGCTTGGATGTGTATAGCTGATGGTCATTTAACAACAACAAAAAATCTCAGTGGCAGGTATGGGAAACTTTCCTGTGAGTTGTTGGTCAGGGTAGTCCAAGAGATTCCCAAAATGATATGGACTATTGTCACAGTCCTTGTCGTCACCTACAACTTGAAGGTAAGACCCTATTGCTGAAGACAGTATATGTTTCTGACACAGGACTTGGAGCAACTGAGCTGGAACCATTTAGATTTACTGAACACCTTGCATGTGCAGACAATGGAGCCTTGTTCTCAGCTGCTGGCTAATGTAAAGAAGGATTCATCTCTGCCAGATTACCTCCATGCTGAAAGTAAATAGTTCTGTCAAATGGAATAATAAAAGGTGAATGCTTTCTGGGTTTTCTATGACATACCACAGACACGGAAAACCTTCCTTAAACACCCATCGTCCAAAAGTTCCCTCCTTTGTCAATTCTGTCAAGTCCCCCCTCCACCATACCTACCATAAAGCAACACCATCTATTGTCCTTGACAATTCAACAGTCTTTCTGGATGGTAAACATCACTCAGGAGGGAAAAGAGTCAGACTAATTGGATAGATCCAAGTACCACTCTTTCTGCAGTATGTGTGCCTGTCCCTGCATGCGTGCTGGGTGTTTCTTACTTCATCTGTGCTCACTTATGACATTTTCTTTGCTCTCTTAAAAGAGAGCTCTCAAAGGGCAGGAGAGATGGCTCAGTAGTTAAGAGTACTTGTTACTCTTGGAAAGGGCATGAATTTGATTCACATCACCCACACATTATATGGTTCATAGTTACCTGTAACTCTAGCACCTTGTGATACAATGTTCTCTTCTGGCCTCTGTGAACACTACACACACACACACACACACATACACATAATTAAAAATAACAAAACATCATTAAAACAATTATCAGAAATCACTGCTCCTCTAGTTCTAGTTTATAGGCGACAAGACTGAAGTGTGGAATACCTTCGTAGCTGGTTCAGGTTTTCAGCTTGTCGCTGGTGGAAGTGATGATGGAATGGATGGATTCTAGTATTCATGATGCAGAAACTGTGCTTGAGAAATGAAAGGCTGTGGTTTTCTCAGTTTCTGGGGCATTGGAGCTGTTCTTACATTTGCCATGCCGAACTTTCTTCAGTGGTTCTCTGTGAGTGGTGACCAAGCACGTACTAGGGTTCTCTCAAAAGCTGACAGTCTAACACAGAGTGAGCAAATTACACACAGTGGACCAGATCCAGTAGGACACATATAAAGGTTTTAATCTACTTGTTTTTATTTTTATGTTTATAAGTCTTTAGTCTGCATGTATGTAAATGTACTCCATGTGTTCAAAGCCTAAGGAGGCCAGAAGAGGGCATCAGATTGCTTGCAAGTAGAGTTACAGATGGCTGTTATGCCATGTAGGTTCTGGGAAGCGAACCTGGGTCTTTTGTGGGAGCAGCCAGTGCTCTTAACTTCTGAGCTATCTCTCCAGCCCCATAAAGAATGCTTTCTTGGCATACATTAGACTCACTTTTTTAAAAATATTTTTTAAATTTATTTTTGTATGTGTATGAATGTACTGTCTGCATGTAGATTTGTGCTCCCGTGTCGTGCAATGCCGCGGAGGTCAGAAGAGGGTCTCGGATTCCCCTGGAACTGGAGTTCTCCTGGAATTGGAGTTACAGACGGTTCTTAGCCACCATGTGGGTGCTGGGGATCGAACCTGGGTCCTCTGCAAGAGCAGTCAGTGCCCTTAACCGCTAGGCTATCTCTCCAGCCCTAGACTCACATTTTTAAGCCTGGCCTGTGGCTGCTTTCATCCATCAGTGACAAGGTTGGGTAGTTGTAATAGAAATGGAGGGTTTGCCATGACTAAAATGTCAACTGTCTAGAACTTGGTACTTTGGTTCACCAATACCTTGTCTACAAAGTCAACTGATAGATGTCAGAAATTGAAAAGCAGAGCACTAAGGAGATGGTATGTGAACACAGTGAGCTGGAAGACTTCCAGTGGGTAGAGCATAGCAGTAAAGTTACTCATGAATTATCAGTTTCCTTCCACAAGAACATCCTTCATATTCCTATGAAGACCTTGACAAGAACCAATTCATTAATTCAACAGCTATACTAAGTGCCTGCTCTGGGTCAAGCTCTGTTATAGGTGCTGCGGGTTGAACTGTGACCAAAACAGTATTTTTAATATTTTTTAAATTTTATTTATTTATTTTCTATGTGTATGAACATACTGTCTGCATGTAGGTTTGTGCACCTGTGTCGTGCAATGCCTCGGAGGTCAGAAGAGGGTGTCAGATTCTCCTGGAACTGGAGTTCTCCTGGAATTGGAGTTTCAGACGGTTCTCAGCCGTCATGTGGGTGCTGGGGATCGAACCCAGGTCCTCTGCAAGAGCAGTCGGTGCTCTTAAACTCTAGGCTATCTCTCCAGCTCCCCCAAAACAGTATTTTTGAGACAGGGTCTCCCTTTAATCCCAGCTGGCCTGGAGCTCACTCTGTAGACCAGGCTGGCCTTGAACTCACAGAGATCCACCTGCCTCTGCCTCCTAAGTGTTAGGATTAAAGGTGCACGCCACCATGCCCAGCCAAAACAGTATTTTAAAAGAGTGTGGAATGTGGGAGAAACAGAAATATCAAAATAATTGGTGCTGGGGCTGGAGAGATGGCTCAGTGGTTAAGAGCACTGGCTGCTCTTACAGAGGATGCAGGTTCGATTCTTAGCACCTATATGGAGGCAAACAACTGTGTGTAACTCCAGTTCCAGGGATCTAACACTCTCTTCTGACACAAGTGTACTTACACACATGTGGGCAATATACTCATACACATAAATTGAAAATAATAAATAAAATTAAAAATGGTGCCAAGGAGGAGCCTGGAGCTTGCTGAGTAGAATGTTGTGTGACAGACTTTTCCTCGGGAAACATAACACGTACATCTACTCACCCCATACAAGGAACATATCACAGACCAAAGTAATGATGGCACCAAAGCCCAACTCTATGACTGGGTTTTAATTGGCATTACTAACAGGAGTATGGGTGAGGGGGTACGTACAGAACAGGGATGACCCAGAGGCAACTGCATTGCCTAAAGCCCAATGGAACGTGGGTAATAACCCGGGAAAGCTGCATCCCTGGAGTTCTCTGTGTAAATTAACAGGCCGCTCCACAGGTTGGAGAATCTCCTCTCAGGAGCTAGAGTCTCCTCCCAGGGAGAGGAGGGAATGTTTCCATTCTGAGGAAACTACTACACAACATGAAAGACCTTGTGGGGCTTTGTTCAACAGGAGGACGGCGACTTAGGCAAAGCAGAAGGTGGTGTCATTTGATTTACAGTGATTGCTCCACCTGCTCTATAGAGAACAGGTTATTGGAGGCTCAGGGAGGGCAGGAGAAGAGCGGAAAGTGGCCGGAGCTACTTAAGGCAAGTGGTGCTGACTTGACCAGTGGAGACAAAGCAGCCCAAGCTCATGGCATGTGAAAAGCACCGCAGGGCATCCCTAGCCACAGTGGCACTTACCGTGATCCCACCTCCCACCACACTGGCTGGGCGAGGATAGCTCACAGTGCCCATGGGCCCCGGCCAGGAGGCACCACATTGTTCCTGACAGGATCATCCTGTAACCACTGCTGCAGATCCTGGCAGATGTAGCATCACAATAAATGAGTGGCTTGGCATTGGGTGGCTGGCCTCCTCGCAGAAGGATGGATTGGGCTGGTTAGAGAGATCCCGACACTTGTGTTGCAGATCCATTAATGTCAGCCACAGGTTAATTCTGAGCAATTTCCAGGTGATCCAATAATTCATTAAACCGACGAAAACAAATCCTTGGGAAATCGAGCCAGTGACAGATAGAAAGCCAATGATTTATTGTCTGGTGAGGAAAAATTGTCTCCCCTTCCATTCTTCAGTCTGTTGAGTGAATTGTAGTGTGTAGAAGAGAGAAATGGGATGATCTTGGCTGCATGGCTTTCCTAATGCCCAGTGTGGCCGCCCTCCCTCTGCCTTGCTTCCTGTCAGTGGCAGAAGAGGCAGGGAGAAGCAGGAAGCCTAAGACATAGGGGTCAGGCAAGACCGAGGTTCAACACCAGCCATGTCCTTTGTCAGCCTCGGTAACCTTGGGCCAACTGCTTCTTCTTGCTGAGTCTCCATTGGTTTATAGTATCTGCAAGCTCCTAACACATATTCTTGTGTGTGTGTGTGTGTGTGTGTGTGTGTGTGTGTATGTGTGTGTGCGGTGTGATATGTACAGGTATGCATGTCTGTGCTCCTATGAGCAGAGGCCATAAGAGGACATAGGGGGTCCAGCTCTATCACTCTGCCTTATTTCTTTGAGACAGCTTTCTCACTGAACCTGGAGCTAGGCTGGTGTCGAGAAAACCCCAGCAATCCTCCTGTCTCTCACAGCTATGGGGTAAAATACTCTATATGGCCACACCTAGTTTTTCCCTCAGTGCTGGGATCTGAATTCAGGTCCTTATGCTTGTACAAGTGCTCTCATCCACTAAGCCGTCTCTCTCCAGCTCCTAATATACATTCTCCTGTCGCCAAAATCAGATATGAGGAAAGAAAATAAGAGTAGTATCTAGACCATTACAGGGTCCCCAATAAATAAACAGCATAATTGTTATTGGCATTTGAAGGCAAAGAATGCAGAGGAGTTTTCCCTTGCTGTGCATACACAATGTGAACATCTGCAAGGTAGATGCTGCACTTACTGCTTCTGCAAGACAGTCATGGGAACAACTGGACTAGCAAGGCTTCCCAACACGAAGTCATTTTGAGACAGTGGCAATCAGAGGAACGAAGAAGAAGAGGAAGAGACAAGAGCCCTCAGCTAAAGTAGCATTAATGGGTGAATTGAGAGCTTCCTAGTGGCCGGCGAGAGGCTGAATGTGCGAAGGATGGTGGTTAGAAAATGATGCCGCAATTGGTTTGAAGCTGGGATAGAGCAGCTTCTAAACTTAGATCTATAATACAGACGTAGGCGAGGACTCTGGCCCAAATGGAAGGGCTCATTTTCTCTGAACCCTTGTAGTGCTCGCCGTCCCCATCATCTGTTCTCTTCATCATCTGATAATGGCATTTCTATATTCCTTAAGGGCCCACCCTCCAGGGTGTCACATTTTCTTGTCATTTTAGGTTTTCTAGGAGGGTGTTCTGTCCTAGAAACAGCAGACAGAAAAGGGAACCATGACTCCCTTCAGCTGAAATTATCAAAAAGCCATGAAAATCCCGGAAAGGGCTGCTTCACCACAGATGGTGAATCTCAGCAATGGATCCACGTTCTGGTGAAATGCACTTGGGCTGTGTGTACCCAGGGCTGTTGGGCAACCCTGAGCTTCAGTCTACAGACAGTTTTGAGGAGATCTATGAGCTTTGGGGCTCCCATGTATGAATAAGAAGCCTTAAACTTAATCTGTCTTTGAAAATTTAAATGAGTTTGAACTGATTGAAATGAATAATTGAACTGACAGGAGGTTTGGGTGTCTGTATAGCATAATCTGCCCCTGTTGGAGGGAGGCTCCCCAAATCTGCTAGTTCTGCTCATAGGAGATTGTTAGTGAGACTTAAGATCCTTCCTGAGGGAAGTGCAACTCTTGGCTGATTCGTGTCATGTGGCTTGTTATAACCAATGCCATAGGACAGGATACAATGTAGCACATGCTCAAGCAGAAGTTTTAGGTCTTGTGTTTTGTGCTGTTCCCCTCTGCCCTACCAATGATATCTTTGATAGGGGCTACTTCTTCAACCTGGACCTTGAAATAAGAAGCAGAAATACGGGGCATACTACAGCTGAATGGTGGCCAGCAACGTAATGAGATCAAGAGATAGAGTTAAGTCATTGGAAGACAGTGAAATTTGGGGGATTCTTGTTACACAGCATAAGCTCATGAAAGCTAAGTGATACAGGAAGTGAGAGGGGTCAGTAAAGAACTGATCATTAAACATGAGTAGAATTGGGATTTATTTTATAGCAAGAGATTTGCTTTGAAGGTTAAACTTTTCAAGATGAATCCTACAGAATATTGTCCTTGCCTTTTCTGCTGATTCAGGAGAGTTTTGCTTTCTATTTATATGTTCCATTGTTTGGGGTGTTGGGGATCAGACTTAAGATCTTATGCATGCTTCACAGGCACTCTACCACTGAGCTGCACCTTCAGTCCTTGATTTAGGAGTCTGATGGCTCAGTGGATCTGATTTTTGCAGCCTCTGTGGATGTGTGTGTGTTTGTGTGTGCGTGTGAGCACATGCACGCTCGCCTGCGAGTTTCCCACACTCGCCTGCGAGTTTCCCACACTCGCCTGTGAGTTTCCCACACTCGCCTGCGAGTTTCCCACACAGAGGTCATTTCTGAAGGACACAGGTTATTACGTAAAGCCAGCACCCACGCAACTCAGCCTTGAAGAGCTGCACTTCTCAGTGCGATTACATGCCGTCAGTAGGTTGTTGGGAAGAAGCAGAGTCTTCTGCCTCTTTTCTTGCCTCCTCAGAGTTTTAGACTGGCTCACACACATTAACCTTACCCTCTAACAGTAACAGCTAAAACTCATGGAGGAGCCTGAAGCCTAGGTCGACTGAATCTCAGCTTTGACAGAAGAGAGCAACAGCTGCACTCCATGTGCTGAAAGTGTATGACCTGATTTAATGATTACGTAAATCTGTTAGTTCCATTTTACAGATGATAAAACTGAGGCTCAAAAACATTGAGACACTTTCCTGAAACCACACAACTGGTAGAATAGGAATGCAGAAAAACACATTTGTCTATGTTTCCCCAACCCCAGCCAGATTCAAAAACATGAATTAGATGGAAGATAATGTCAAATAAGATGAAAATGGGAGGCTGTGGATATGACTCAGCCATAGAGCGCCTGTCTAGCATGCAGGAAGCCCTGGCTTTGAGTCCAGCAATGCATAAACCCAGCATGTTGATGGACATTTGTAATCACAGGACTCAAATGGTGAGGTAGAAAGATCAGGATTTCAAAGTAAGCCTTGATTACATAGTGAATTCCCGGATAGCCTGAGCTAAATGAGACCTTGTCTTAAAAAAAAAAAAGAAACAAAAAAGTATGGAAACCACACCTGTATTTCACACACACACACACACACACACACACACACACACACACACGCACGCACACTGGGCTGGGGAACTCGTATGTGATAATATAGTGGAAAATAGAAACTGAGAGACCACACAGAGGGAACAGGAAAGAGACAACAAGGAGGCCTGTCCTCTGTGTGTCAACCAATCTCTGGGAGGATGCCCGGAAAATGGCGGGAACTGCAGGCAAGAAGTAAGTTTCCGTTTCCGTTTCGGTCGGCTTCATCTTTCCTTCAAAGTGAAAACAGCAACATCATTTGCTTCATCTCCTAAACGAACTGTTTGGTCTTCTGCTTCATGTGCAGTGCTGCTCTTTGAATGGGAATATCATCCTCAGCCTGGGCCATTAATGATTCAGCGAAGGTATTTAATTAATTACTACTGACATATGTTTGTGCTAATTTATAAGACCAGTTAGCTCACACTCTGCATGTGAACTCCCCTTTGCCTTGGGAATGTGCTGAATAGAAAACAATCAGGAAAAGATGAAAAAAAATCCAGAAGTTTTCAAGTTTGGCAAGTTGCTGAGGATATTCAGAGAGGATCCGTGGTTTAGTTGAAGCCACAGAGCAAGTTAGAGTGGGAATGAAGCCACAGAGGAGCCACGCTGACAAGGGGTGTGGGCTGCCTCCAGATCACAAGGAGTCTGGGCTGCCTCCAGATCACAAGGAGCCTGGGCTGCCTCCAGATCACAAGGGGTCTGAGATGCCTCCAAATCACAAGGAGTCTGGGCTGCCTCCAGATCACAAGGGATCTGAGCTGCCTCCAAGTCACAAGGAGTCTGGGCTGCCTCCAAGTCACAAGGAGTCTGGGCTGCCTCCAGATCACAAGGAGCCTGGGCTGCCTCCAGATCACAAGGGGTCTGAGCTGCCTCCAAGTCACAAGGAGTCTGGGCTGCCTCCAGATCACAAGGGATCTGAGCTGCCTCCAAGTCACAAGGAGTCTGGGCTGCCTCCAAGTCACAAGGAGTCTGGGCTGCCTCCAGATCACAAGGAGTCTGGGCTGCCTCCAAGTCACAAGGAGTCTGAGCTGCCTCCAAATCTTGGATTTGATGCTTTCTGACAGGTGAGACGGAGGCTCCCTGTGTATCACAGATATCATTTAGAAAGTAGGGATTAGAATGGCTTCCACTAATGGGTCTTTGCTGATGACCCCACAGGATAAAACAGGTAAAATATTTACACAGACCATCATGTGGTTTCTTTTCTATTAGTTTTTAAGTCTACATATTCAGGTCTTGGGTAAACTAAGGTGTATCATTAATTATAGTGATTTTTTAATTCAAGGCAAGACACTTCCGTCTGAACAGCCTGTCCTTTCTAGGTTTTATGACAGGGAACCTCTGCATCTCAGTAGCCACTTCAGTCTCACTACGTGTAGTTTGGGTGGCTACCTTGAACTCCTAATAGAAGGTGGGACCTCAGGAGATCACTGTTTCCTCTTTAGTCTGATAACCCCAACATCCCCCTTAACTTGTACAGAGGGTGTGGTATGGTGATGGTTGCCCTCTCAGCTCCAAGAACACCTAAGTCTAATCAGACCTGTGGATCCAGGATCTGTGATCTTATGTGGAAAAAGGGACTCTGTAAATGTGATTAAGTTAAGGGTTTTTAAATGGGGGTGGGGGGATTACCACGCTCCTCCTGAGTATAGACCATCTGTGGCTGCATCTGTCAGGCCTTTGTATCACGGTGGCCCAAATACTCAAGAAAAGCAATTTAAAAATTTAATTTGGATCATTTATTCAGGTTTAGTTCATGGTTGCCTGACCCCATGTGGTTGGCCAGAACACCCTGTGCCAGAGGAAGTTCTACCCTCATTGTCTACAGGAAGCAGAGAGGGAGGGAGGGAGGGAGGGAGAGTCTTCAATCTTTTTTTTTCTAATTTAAATTAGTTTTGTATTGATAGCTTTGTGCATTTGCACATACATTTGTTTTTCCAATTCAGTTCAGGCTTTGTTTCCATTTCCCTCCCCCCCACCCCTGACACCCCCACATCCCAGATCATGGCAGTTACTGCCTAACCGTCTGCATCTTTTCTCTCAGTGTAGTTTTTTTATGTGCATTTTATAGCTATGAGAAAAGACCGATTAACTATGAGTACAAGCATCCTTCACATTGAAAACCTATTATCTGCTGGGTGCTGTAGTGCCCAAACACCTACAGCCCCACCATCAGCAGTAGGGGGGTGAAGAGTTGTTTGTTCAATTCAAGTTGATACAAATGAATGTCCAGACTATAACATCCTGTTGTGCTAGTCTATTTCACCATTACACCCCAAGTTCCCGGCGCTCCCTTACATCTAGGCAACGTGGACACTCAGCATAACGCCCCCTCTTCCGACAGGTTGTTTATCGCATCAGGCTCATGAAAAGAACGGGCACAGGTGGATGAGAGGGTAAAACAGTCCACGCTTCTCGATGCTGGAGCTGGTTGAGAGCTACTCTGTGTTCATTCTGCTGCTATTTCCTTTCTGAGCTAGGCAGTGTTGTATACCGTTGTAATCCTAAGTCGATTATCGATCTACCTAAATGCAAAGAAGCAACATTAGCATATAATAGTGATTTGGGTTTACAGGATGTAAGCAGCCCACTAATTGTATTTGGTTAGTGTTACTTTAGCATAGACCACATGATGGGATAGTTAAATCCCATGAATTATCAGACATTCCTCCCCCCTTTAAAATATGAAAGGGTTTTACTGGGGCTTATAACTATCTCCTAACCACTAGAGAGTTTGAAGCTTGTGGCATCAGCCATGGGTTATTTCTCCAAGGAGAGAGCCAATATCAGAGTTAGATTTGGGATATACATAGGCACATGGCTGCCCTGCTCGCACAGTATTTCAGGCAGCTGTGAGGTGTGCTGGTGCTGACGGGTTGGGTCTTGCTTGACTACAGCGGAGACCAAATATTGTGCTTTATTGGTTTAGTGGCTTTGGGTACACATCTCTCTGGGTATTCCAGCGCTCCATGCTGTACCTTGCAGGTGTGGTCTCAATACATCCCTCCATGTTTCTAAACCGTCCAGGTCATTCGGCAGCAGGTGGCTATGTGACCCAGCCTCGCTGTAAGGGTGATGCCCAACATTCAAGGAAGGCTCCTTACCTTTTTGCGTCCTTTGGAGCCACCATGGCCAAAGACATGCCATCCTGGTAAGAACAATCCATTGAGCCTGATCAGTCTATAGAGCTCCTGGATTAATAAATATATTTGGCCTGGTGGCAGTAAAGCCTGGAGGAAGCCTTTAGTATTATATTTAGTTCTGAACAGAGAGTAACTCCTTCCACAGTTCCCATGTCACCCCTCACGTTCTAGTGTATTGCTTACCGCATATACTACACCTTACTGGTCACACAGAAGTCCTGACATGAGCATCCTGGAAGGGCGGCTCACAGCTCCAGGTAGTTCAGTGGGGTTGGCAGCATGGGGCGCGTCCTCAACAAATCACACAGCGAGGCTCAGGAGTGGAGCCAGCCCCTCACACGATCTCCGGTGAATCGGAGAGCATGCGATGGCATTGGTGTACATAGTTCAAGCCCCCCTCGCAGCATATCATCAGGAAGCCCAAAGTGCCCTCACTATTCCCGACAACGGTGCAAGGGCCAGTGTCGGGGACATTTCACATTCAAGCTAAACCTTTTTCTGAATCATTTCAGACTTCCCATGCGCTTTTATAGAAGACCCTTGGATTGTGTTAAGCGACCCATACCCCGTCGAGAAAAACCCTGGGGCCCTCCACAGTGCTCTATGGCTGAGGACTTGGTTCCCAGTTGGTAGTGCTACTTTAGAAGGTCCTGAGACATTATGAAGATGGGAGAGGCCAGACATGTACTGGAGGAGCGTGCTCCTTAGAGATTAATCTCTTACTGCCAGGGTGGGCGCATGCCCTATTAATCCTACGACCTAGCAACTTGGAGGCAGATGAAGGCAGAAGAAACTCTGTGAGTTCACGGAGGCACCAAGCCCTTGGTCTACAGAGTGAGTGTTCCAGGACACGTCAGACCGTTCAGGTCCAGGGAGACTGCCTGTCCTCGAAAAGAACAAAAAAAAAAAAAAAAAATAAATAACACTTTTACCCTGGAATCTNAAAGGGAAATAAGCCTGAACTGAATTGGAAAAAATGTATGAAATGCACAAAGCATCAATAAAAACTAATTTAATTAGAAAAAAAAAGTGAGGGGATCGATGATGGAAACAGAAATGAGGTTCATGAGGTTCGCAGCCATGACCCAGGACGTGGGCAGCTGCAAGCTGGTCCTCAGGACAAGGAATTCTCCACACGGAGCCTTCAGGAGGAGCCAGCCCTGCTGACGCCTTGACTTCAGCCTCCATCATGGTGCGTGCATAGAGCTATTGGAAGACTCTAACTCTACTAATGTGATATTGCCACAGAGTTAACTAACATAGGGACCATCCATAGTAGAGAAGAGGACTGGGATCCCAAACCTTCCTTGTTGCGGTTCAGGGTTACTGGATATTTCTGCTGATTCATATGGCCCTGACTGAGGTCAGTGGCAGGACAACCCTGAGAGATCCCCAGGGGGCCGTCCACTTCGGAGGAAGGAGGAGTTGCCACAGAGATGCAGACTGCTGGGAAGAAGGCTAGTTCTAGGAGACTACAGGGTCATGACTGAGATCTTTCTATAGCTCAGTGCACTCATATTGCAGATGGGAGCTACAAGCCATGGGCTCTTCTGATGTGCCAAGATAAAGTGAGACGACATAGCAATGAACTCAAGGAAGCAAAAGACCAGCTGCAGGTAGAGCAGGGTTGAGTTTTGATGACCAGGTATGAGCAGGCACATGGGGCAGAATGCGCAGCTAAGTAGAGAACTGACACACGTGAGAGTCAGCATGCTGCCCAGCTGTGTATAGGCAGACGTTATGCTACTTCTTCTGCTACAAACATCTATTGTTGTGACATTGCAAACAAACACACCCACCCAAGAAGTTGGGGAGATGGGTCAGTCTGCAAAGTACTTGCTGTGCAAGGCTAGGGACCCAGCTTTGATCCTTAGCACCCAGGAATGCTGACACAGTCCTGTGACCCCACAGCACTGCACTGAGGTGCAGAGACAGGTGGATCCTGGGATCATTGCTCAGGTGGTCTAGCTCTGGGATCTGTGAGACACCTTGTCTCAAAATATAAGGTGGAGAGCAACCAAGGAAGACACTTGTTGACATCTGGCCTACACATCCACATCCATAGACAAGTATACTTGCACACATTTATACACATAGATAAGCATACCAAATGCATTATCATATATAAGCACAAGATATTTTAATAGTTTTAACATGTACTGGATTTGCTAGAAATCTGAATACTATGATATCAAGGCTTTACAGTTCAGAACTATAATAAGAGTCATTCACCTGTTCAGAAAAAAAATCACAGGACCTACTATGGCACCATAGATTGTGATGTTTAATCAGCCTCAGAACACCCTGCACCCGTGCTTATCATTGTCACAGCTGGTGATTCTATTCATAGGCTCATGATGTCATCAGTTCATTAATTCTTCTATTTATAAAAATGCCTGGAATTGACACATTGAGCTATGTATTAAAATAGTTCTACTTTTTATATAGCACTGTGTGTTTTAATAGTTGTGAGTATGGGCAATTCCTTTAGCTGGGACATCGATTGTAAAAGAGGCCGTTGGGTCAGGTAAGATTAATAGTCGTTGGTCTGGAGTCTCAAAGAGCTATTCTCACCATTGCAGAAGAGTGGACAGATCCCAAGCAACTGAGGGGGGTGGGTATCAAGGAAGCTGCCTGTATACTCTCTGCCTAGAGCCTTCAGAGATGTCACTGGTAATAAAATCAACTCCAGAATCACTGGAGGCTTTCCCAGGATGGAGGAGCCAGAGAGAGAAAGGAACACGGACTTTATGGAACCAAGCTGAGAAATTGTGTTGGTTTAGGGAGAAAAGAAAGGAACAAAAAGAGAAAAGGAGAGAGAAGAGAGAGGGAATAAGGGGAGGAGAAGGAGGAGGAAAGAAAGAAGAGGAGGGAGGAAGTAAAGAGAGGGGGAGAGGGAGAGGGAGAGAAGAAAAGGGACAAAAAGAGAGAAACCACAGGCTGTCTGGCATTCTGGAAGAGTCAGGGAAGCAGGGTGCAGGCTCACAGAAACTTGTACCCCCAAAGTCCTCCGACAAAGAAGTTGCAAAGGCTCAGTGGAAAGGTGTGGAAATGAGTGATTCAAAAGTAGCAGCCCTGAGCAAGGGAAGGCAGCTCTGGTCATAAATTCAACTTCCACAAAAGAAAAAAAAAAAAAAAAAAAAAAGCCAAGCATGGTGGCACACGCCTTTAATCCTAGCACTTGGGAGGCAGAGGCAGGTGGATCTTTGTGAGTTCAAAGCCAGCCTGGTCTACAGAGTGAGTTCCAGGACAGCTGGGGCTATAGGGAGACCCTGTCTCGAAAAGACCAAAATAAATAAATAAATAAAAATAAAAAATAAATAAATGAATAAATAAATAAATTCAACTTCCAGCGGGGAGTGGGATGCTTCGTTCTCTAAACCTCATCTTTATCCAAAAGGCAGGGGTGAGAACCACCTTGATAAAGATGATGAAATGCATAATTTTCAGCTGGGTGAGGCTTCCTCTGCTCTCATCCCATACTTAGCAGTGGTTGGGGACCTTCTGGATACCACTGTGATAGGGAATGGAGGATGGAAAGCAAAGAATGTGAATATTGCTGGGCATCTTGCAGCCCTCAGGACAGATCCCCAGAGCAAAGGTAGATTTGGCTCCCAAATGCCTAAAGGACCGAGGAATACAGAGGCAATGTGTGGGGAGGGAATGTGTGGGGAGGGAACGTGTGGGGAGGGAACGTGTGGGGAGGGAACGTGTGGGGCAGTGTCCGATAAGAACTGCAGAGGCTCTGGCACCGGGTGGGGTCTCAGGACATTCTTCTTCCTGGTGTTTCATCATCCATCCATCTTGCTGTTTCTAGACTCAGGGAGAGAGGCAACACCTCACTACCACCAGCACTCACCATGGGGATCATGTCTATCATCCAGTGATGACTACAGTGCTGGGTATTATCTAGGGGTTGCCCCATGAGGTCCTGTGCTTAGTGCTTCCCGCACAGTGACTCACAAGTCTATGAAGAATACAAGTATCATCTTGCATCTAAGGAAATAAAAGCCTGTATGTGAATGGCTGACTGAAGAAGACTTCATATGTCCACCATGTACACAGCTGTCCTTAGGGCCTGGTGGTGTAGGTCTGGCTACCTGGGAGTCTGAGGCAGAAGGATTACAAGCCCACCCTGGACTAGAGTGAACTCAAAGGGAATCTGGTGCTCTGTTTCATACAGAGAATGATCTGTGATAGCCATACTTTAGGTTTTGAATGAGTGAATTATTAAGTGTATAGCAAGCCAAAGTAAAAGAACCAATAACAAGTGGTAGATAGAATGCTATAGTGAAGGATAGACAGAATGTTAGATCAATGATAGAATGATAAATAGATGATAGATGATAAATAGAATGATGATAGATAAAATGGCAGATAGAATGATAGATCGATGATGATAGATAGGTAGAATGATAAATAGTTGATAGATGACAAATAGAATGATAGATAAAATGTTAGGTAGATGATAGATGATGATAGAATGATAGAATGGTAGATAGGTGATGATAGATAGATAGATAGATAGATAGATAGATAGATAGTCTTAAAACAACATCAAAGCAGGCACTCACACAATCCATCAGAGACTGGACTAGCCCAATTGAGAGAGAAGCAAAACCTAACATCACCAAGTTTACATCTAGCAGAAACCACTGGAGGAAGTGGACGTGGTTAGCCCGAGTTCCTGACTGAGCTTTCCCTGGATGAGCCTCCAGTGGCTGAACTTCCAGCTCTGCTTCCCAGTGCAGGTGATTTCGCATCATGGGATAAACAACAGCAGCCTGTGTTGGCAATGGTTTACTCTCAGGCTGTTTTCAAGGATGTGATGTTCTCCTGGGCTTCTTTGCTGCTGTCTTTCCTCATTATCAGAAGGTTGAGGGAGCCAGAACACCCCTGGACAAAGGTCCTTGGAGGACAGGGGACACATTAAGGGAAACGTGCTTGGATCTGAAGTAGGAGCCAAGCCTGCTTCCATAGATAGCTTGTCAGTGAGCTCAAATGCCACGTGGGAATTTACCAATATGATGTAGATCACAGCTGGGACACTTAAGGATGCTCTTTCTCAAAATAAAAAGAGCAAAAGACAGCTAGGGTGATAGCCCAGTGGTAGAGCCCTTGCCTAGCATGCAGAGGGCTCCAGTTTCAATAAAAATTCAGTGGATCAATTTTCACCTCTATTGAGGTATGACTGGCAAATATAATAGTATAAATCCAGTGTGTACAATGTGAAGGCTTGATATAGGTAGACATTATGAGATGATTACTCCAACCAAGTTTAAGTTTATTAACCTATCTTAACCCTCCTTACTTATTACTTATTATTAAGCTTACCTATGCTTTAGTTCTCCTGTCTCAGCAAACTGTAAGCTCACAGTTCAGTATCATTTAACATGGCTACCACATGGACATTAGTTCCCAGAACACATTCACCTTACAACTGAAAATGTTTTCACCTTTCCAACATATCCCTACCCCAGCGCCCAGATTCATAGCCCATTCTACTTTTGGCTACTATGAGTCTTATTTTTTAGATTCTCTCTATAAGTATTATCACACAGTATTTTTCATTCTGATATACCTCTGTGGCTTAAAGCTTTCAAGCCTCATCCCATATTCTTTCAAATGGAATAATTTCCCTTTTCATGGCTGAATAATATTCTTTCCCATGTGTACATTTTTTATCCATTCACTTGTTAACAGGCACATTGTTTTTTCCCCTTGCTTTAATGAATGGTGTTGCAGTGCACACAGGGGTGGAGATATCTTTGTGAGGAACTGAATTTGTTTCTATACCATGGTTAGTTGTCAACTTGAAAGGAACTAGGGGCACCAGGGTAGAGGGAGTCCCAACTGAGGAATCTCTCCCATCAGATTGGCTGTGAGTATGTGTGGTGGTTTGAATGAGTGTCCCCCATAGGCTCTGGGTACTCAGACGTTTGTCTCCAGTTGGTGACACTGTTTTTGGAGGTCTTGGGGTGTGTGGCCGTGCTGGAGGAAGTGTGTCACTGGGGACAGGCTTAGTGAGCTTAACAAGCCTCGTGGTCTACAGTTGCTCTCTCTTGGCTCCCTGTGCTCTTTGCGAGATGTGACCCTAGGTTTGGTGCTCCAGATCCAGCCGCCGTGCCTCCCGCCACAATGGACTCTAGTTTCCTGGAACTGCCAATCATAAGCTCAAATAAACTCTTCCTTTTATAAGTTCCTTGGTCATGGTGCTTTATCACAGCAACAGAAAAGTGACTAATACAGTATGTGTGTGGGATATTTTCTTGATTGGTGATTGGTGGAAGAGAGCCCAGCCCACAGTGGGTGATGCCATATGTAGACAGGAGGGCCTGAGCTAGTAAGTTGAACAAGCCAAAGGAAGAAATCCAACAAGCTGCGCTCCAGCATGGTTTCTGCCTCCAGGGTCTAGAATTGAGCATCTGGCCTGGCGTCCCTCAATGACGGGCTATAACCTGTAAGGTGAAATACTCCCCCCAGCTGGTTTCGGTCACAATGTTTATAACAACTGAGCAATCTAGAACAGAAATTGGTACCAGAGCAAAATTTGTTGCTGTGATAGACCTGACCATGTCATTTTGGGGAGGATTGTGGAAGAGTTTGGAACTTTGAGCTGGAAAAGCCATTGAATGCTCAGAGCATAATGGGCTCTTCTGTGGGAGAGTGGAAGATAGGAATGCAGAGAGAAATGCAGCTGATGGAGGCCTGCTTTGTGAAGTTTTGAGGACATTTGAGAGTTCCATTAAAGGTTCTACCAGGCTGGGCATGGTGGTGCACACCTTTAATCCTAGCACTCAGGAGGCAGAGGCAGGCGGATCTTTGTGAATTCAAGGCCAGCCTGGTCTACAGAGTGATTTCCAGGACAGCTGTGGCTACAGGGAGACCCTGTCTCAGAAAAGAAGAAGAAGAAAAAAAGATTCTACCAGGATCATTTGTATGATGTTACAGATTAAGTGTCTGTGGAAATAAAATCTTTGCTCTACTGCGACAATGGATACTGGTCAGTTGGAGTTGGAAATTCAGCTGTGATTAATCTCTTGATCAGCATCATCGAGGCAAAATATTCTGGGAGCTATTTCCTCAGGGATAGCACACAGGGGTCCAGAGAGGCCAAGCCTGCTGGTATCCAAACCTGTGATATCTCCCACATAGTACTGATTTTGTGTTGTGTTTTGTTTTGTTTTGTTTTTGACGGGGTTTCGCTAGTTATAGCCCGCCTGGGACAGTATAGCCCAGGCTGGCCTCGATCTCTCAGGGATCTACCTGCCTCTGCCTCCCATGGCCAGGATCAATGAAGCTAGGCCCCACGCCCAGCATAGTACTGATGTTGAAGGTATGAAAGAGTCATGGAGAGCAGCTAAGGCTTGTTACCATAAGAGGCCAGAAGGGGCCATTGGTGAAGGTGCAGCATCAGTCGCAGTGGAGACTCCAGGACACTGGAGATGTGTGATAACCACCAAGGGCAACAGCAGGTGTGGACTAGAGCTGGCTCGAGCCTGCCAGACAAGCTGTGTGTGCTGCCGATGATGCAGACAGGAAAGTGGAGCTCCCGAAGCCTTTAGGATCCAGAAGAACATGAATGAATCACAATTGTCAGATACTGCACTACAATGCTGGACTTAGGCTTTGTTAAGTGTGCCCAGTTTTTCCCTCTGACATAAATATTTAACTTAGGTTTGATTTTTACAAGAGCCCACAGTTAAGGGACTTTGGGTAATTTTAAAGGACTTTGAACTTTTACAGTTTTTGAATCTTTTAACATTGTGGGACTTTTAAGAGCTGTATCTTGTTTCTTATTGTGATATTAACATGAGATCTTGGGAATAAACAAGACAGGGAAGGTTATGGTGTAATGGTGATGTATTGGTGTCAACAAGGACTCGGCTGTGCGCTTTAGTTTTTTCAACTTGACACAAAACAAAGGAACCTGGGATGAGGAGGTTCAGTTGAAGAACTTCCTCCATCTGACTGGCTGGCGGCCATATTGATGAGGCATCTTCCTAATTGCTACACAGATATACATAAATTGTTTTCTGGTCTCCTTTTATGTTTCTATCAAGCTGTAAGTTAGGTACCATTACAATCACTAAGCAGATTGTGATAGTTAATATTCTCAACTTGGTGGGATGTAGGATCATTTGGAAGACAAACCTCTGGGCATGTCTGTGAGGAAGTTTTTGATTGGCTGATTGAGGTGGGAGGACTTGCCTGGAATGTGGTGGCATCTTTCAATGAGCCTGGGACCCAGAATGACTCAAAAAGAGAAGGTCGACTGGGCACCAGCTTCTCAACTCCAGATGCAATGCAGTCAGCGGCTGGTTTTGCATTCCTGCCGCTATGCCCCCTCTGCCACGGTGGACTATGCTCTCCAACTGTGAGTCAGAATAAGCTCCCTCCGTGACTTTGTCAGGAGATGAAGGCACTGGAGCTCTGAGCTGACTTGCTAAGGATCACAGAGACCCAGGAACCAAACCTGGGTCACACCTAGTCACCACACTACAGAACAGAATCAAGCCTTTTTTAAGCATTCAGAAACGCTGGTGCTTTTAGTTAAAATAGAGTTCCCCCATTTCCTCCCCTCCCTTCCCCTCCCTTCCCTTCCTCTTCCCTTCCTAGAAAAAGGTAGGCTCCAGAGTGATCAGAACAGAAAACACCCCCGCAGAACGTTCTTGAACACCCATCTTGCTGCATCCAAAGAGAAGCAAAGCTCACACCAAGGGAAGCAGGCAAAAGTTTAAATGGATCTTTTTAATTTAGAAGAGAAAAATGAACCTTAAGTCAGCACAATGTTCACATCCCCCCTCCTTATTTTTATCACTGTCTTTGTTTCAGTTTTCAAGGTAGACTTTTTTTAAGGCTAATGGAGCGTTTCACATTGTTTTTAAATTTGATATTTTAGTGCTATTGTTTGTTCTGGTTTTAGAATTCAATGGCTCTTCAAGTTTTTTTTTCTTAATTGACGCTAATTAAAAACCATGGTCTCTTGGTTTATTTTCTGAGGAAATGTTTCATCTAAAGATGTGGGCTCTGCATCCCCAGGTCATGGGTCTGAACACCCTGCGCATACTCTCCCCTCATCTCAGAATGACCCAAGCCCCATATTCCATCAGATTCTCTGGATTCCAGAGTCTTCTATTCCTACCATCCCCTCCAGGTCTGATTTCATGTTAGTCTCAGCAAGACTTCGTTCACCTGGGCAATCCCAGCATAGATGTAGATTTCAGAAACAGCTTGATTTTCCGAGTCTAACACTCACTAAACACAGTTCCATGAGAAGCAGCAGCCTTGATGGAGGGTTTCTGGTGAAGGGTTCCATCTTACTAGTATATGGCTTAATACTGAGTGTAGGAAGCTGGGAGGATGGCCCAGTGGGTAAAGTGCTTGCTCTGTAAGCATGAGGACTGAGCATAGCCATGGCAGCCAGTGCCTGGAACCTCAGTGCTGGATGGAATGCTGGAGGCAGAGACAGGAGGATCACTGGAGCTCAACAGCCAGCTAGTCTAGACAGGTTGGTGAGCCTCTGGTTCAGTGAGAAATGTCTCCAAAAATAAGGGGGAGCGATCGAGGAAACACCTGACATTGACCTCTGGCTAACACATGCACACACTCACACAAATGCATATATACACACACTCATACATATGCATAAACTACACACAGGAGAGAGAGAGAGAGAGAGAGAGAGAGAGAGAGAGAGAGAGAGAGAAAACACAGGTGATCTTCTTTATTTCTCATGTTTCCTAAACAATGGCCATTCCTAGCCCTTTCTGAATGCCTTTTCCCCTCCCCACATCTTGCTTCTTTCCACTCACAATTTCTGGTTATCTGTGTCTTTGTCTTACTGTTCTTCCAGCCTTAGAGTTCATTAATCAAAATATTTTTCTAAAAAGAGACAGAGGGCTTGAAAGTGGATTTTGGTGCCAGCTATAAAAATAACATTTCTCCTTCTTTTTATATGGAGTGGAAGCTCACAGAAGAGAAGATGGGGACAGATTCAGCAATGTTCCAAAAATCAAGACTGTGGAAAGGAGTCCAAAAATACCAGTGTGTGAGGAACCACCAGCCTTCACACCTTTGTCTTTGCTTCACGTTAGCTGTGACTGGTCACACTCTGATTGCTCATTTTTGCAAGAAGAATGTACCTGCAGCTCCCAGCCTCAAACGCTGTCAGCCTCAAACAAAGATGGCCAAATTCCTATCACAAAATGGAGATTACTGAGGAAATGTGAGAATCTGCATACAGACCACTTTTGGCAGTATCTGCTCAACACTGATTTCCTGAGACCAATTTTGATTGTGAAAACCAGCCTCAAGGCCAGCCTGGTCTACAGAGTGAGAGGTCCAGGCCAGCTGGGGCTATAGGAAGACCCTGTCTCAAAAAAAAGATATTGGAGTGTGCAGTGCTTAGATCAGGGACTTCCCAGGACCACCTGAAACACAGGTAGGAGCCGGGCACTTCAACCAGGCAGATTTTAGATAGATCTACTCCTGGGTTGTTGGATAATGATTCATTGGTTTGTTGGATAGATAAATCTTTGTCTTGCATGGCTGGTGGGGTGGAGTCACCCTGCTAGCTGGGATTAAAGGTGGGCCTGTTAAATCATTGTCTGGTGTGGAAGTCAGGGCAGAGTTGCCCTTCTAGCTGGTACTAAAAGTGGGCCTATTGCCACTGTGAGACTTGAGTGCACAGTGCTTAGATCAGGAACTTCCCAGGACCACTTAAAGCAGAGTACTAGGGTGTGGGCTAATCAGCCAGGCATACCCCCACCACCACCCACCAACTGGAATTGCTGAGAGAGTGTCTGTATTAGTCACTTTTCTGTTGCTGTGATAAAACACCATGACCAAGGAACTTATAAAAGGAAAAGTTTATTTGAGCTTACGATTGACGGTTCCAGGGAATTAGAGTTCATTGTGGCAGGAGGCATGGCGGCTGGATCTGGAGCAGCAAGCCAAGGGTCACATCTCGCAAAGAGCACAGGAAGCAGAGAGAGCAACTATAGACCACGAGACTTGTTAAACTCACTAAGCCTGCCCCCAATAATGTACTTCCTCTAGCACAGCCACACCTTCTAAGACCTCCAAAAACAGTGCCACCAACTGGAGACAAATGTCTGAATACTTACGGCCTATGGGGGACACTCATTCAAACCACCACATTCCACTCCCTGGCCCCCATAGGCTCCTGACCATATAAAATGCAAAATGCATTTAGTCCAACCTTAAAAGTCCCCATAATCTTTACCAGTTTCAATGCCATTCAAAAGTCTACAGTCCAAGGTCTCTTCTGAGACTCAGGCCAATCTCNGTCATTCTCAGCTACGTAGGAGCTTCGGCCCAGGTTTTCAAGGTAGTAAGGAGCAAAGAAATGGAGCAGGAGAGTCTGTGTAGGGTTAGAGCTGACAGGCCTTAATCTATTGGCTGTACATGGGAGGAAAAGGAGCCAGGGTGGCCCCGAGGTCTGACCTCAGCCATTAGCAGGGCCCCATTAAAGACTGTCATCAAACAGGTGGGTTCAAGGAGGCCCAATGAGGTAGCAAATGTCTCTGTGATCAGAACAGCCCCATTCATACCCCAGAGTCCCAGCTCCCAGAGTGGGAAGTGTGGCCTTCAGGAGGTGAAGTAAGAGTGTCTTTGTGAAGAAGTCACCAGAGCAGTTCCCTCGTCCCTTCCACCACCTGGGCACCATCCGGGGGCAGGAAGGAACCCTCGGCAAACACCTTGTCTACTGTTACCACCACATCTCCTACTTCTACTTCTTGTATTTACAAAGTACCCAGTTAAAGATATTTTGTTATAGCTTCCCAAATAGACTCAAGTATATGCCAGTAAGACAACTATAGGGAGCCGCAGGTCAGCGGGAGCGGGGAGGAGACTAGGTGAGGAGGAAGGAACTAGGTGTCATTACCATGTAAAGGAATGCATGTATCCTCAGAAGATCAGTCAATATGGGGGTGTGGGGGGGTAAGCAGAGTGGATGGAGGGGAGAATGAGTCTGAGGAATTGGACCCAAACTTTCTAATCTGTTCTGCCCACAGCATTCAGAAAGGTCGTGAGCTCCGAGGAGAACAGCCAGAGACATTTCTGCTCTCTGTTCTCACCAGCTTCTGGCTCTAATCTGATCTGTCCCTCAATTATGAATGAGGGAATAACTCACTACAGCAATAGCGTGACTGTCACCGGCTGGAAATCGCAGATAATTATCAGGTTGCAAGTGTAGATGTTTCATATCACTTGACCCATGTCACGTGTTTCAAACATTAGGAAATCCTTGGAGACGACCGGTAGAATCTTTCCTTAACTCATTACCGTGTTTGATAAAGAAAATATCCATCTTTATTACCATTACATATACACACCATATTAAATATTTGGCAAGCTAGCTATTTTCTCAATGCAATTAGTTTCTTGGGAAATGCAATCCATCCATGCATATTTTTTTTTTAATCATCAGACTGAGAAGGTATCCGGTAGTTCTGGAATACTTGCCAGAAAGCCTGGACACGAGTGAGCACAGCGTCAGTACTGAAGATACCTATCACATGAGTCATGACACAGACACACACAGAGACACACATACATGGACACACACCACACACACACACACAACACCACACAACCACACACAGGACCAAAACATACATAGATACACACAGACTAAGAAGGTATCCATAAACTCTGTGTACCTGACAAAAGGTCCTAGACCCACAGACAAAACAGGTGCCTCACACAACACGAGCAGCAAGACACAAAACACGAGCACAGGTGAGACACACACGAGGCACACGAGCACAGGCAGGCACACAAGCAACAGGCGAGCACACACAGAGGCAACACGTGAGCACAGGCGCAAGCACACACCCAGACAGGAAGTTCCACGAGCCCATCAGCTTAAAGGCTGAGCTGGAAATGATGCCTTCCTATTCCACGGACCTAACCTTGTATTGCTAGGAGCATAAATCTCATCTCCTCATCTCCTCACTGTTTCCTGAAACAGATTCTAAAATGAGCCATCCAGGGACACTATCCCTCCCTCCAGCACCTGCAAGTTAGGAACAAATGCCAAAAACTGGGGTTACAAACACCACGGATTCTATCCAAACTCTTCAAAGGAGTGATCAAAAAAAGGCTTCAAGCGTTCCCCCAATATGTATCCTCTCAGTGATCGTATCTTGGTCCTATGAACCTCTAAATTGTGTCCCTGGAACAATAACTGGGAACATCTACTTACAGATAGTGCCAGAGAGCTTTGACGCATACATTCTGCAATAGCCCAAGGAATTAAACAAAAAAAACACTTGATTAGACTATCAGGTCGTCACTGTTTCATGCTACTAATAATCACTCCTGAACATTACTAAAATAAGCCAAGACAGATAGACCTGTACGTTTTCCTCATAGGGATATCATGTAATCAAAAAAAAATGGCACTCAGCATAATACATCCATAATTATGAAGCTTTATGGACCTATACACACCACTAATACGAATAATACACACTCGTACAGGGCTTAAATGCACCACTAAACATGTCTCCAGATGCACATGTATCTGATATACAAAATTACGTGTGCACAAACGTACATTATATAAATTAACACAATAATTATGAATTATGCTAGCAATCCAATTAAACGAATTAAGATCAATATAGAGGGGCAATATACATCAATCTTCAATTCACCATACTACTTACTTATCTATAATCTACCCTTACTCATACAGTAATGATCAATTAAGATCTAACACATTATACCATAATAATCAATACACTATTTACTACACATAATCAAATTATCATATATATAAAATTAGTTATATTTCACATCCTAATTTAATTTACTTCCCTGACTTCACTATATTATGATCCTCTTATATAGGGCCTCGACTATAGCTTATCAGTGGATCTGGGAAGGCCAACTGTGCAGGTTGCACTACAGTATCGGGTATCTACTTCTACCATACTCATTGGATCTATAGCTTCCTTGGCCCCAGATGCCACGTTCGGATCCTGCAATGGGCGAGCCAGAGTGCACTGCACTTTCCACCAGCATGGACAGAACGTGATAAGCACAGGTCTCAAGCACTTAACGATAGGCTTCTTCTTGTGGCTTGTTCAGGCTTGCTATTTTTTACTTATGATGAATGTATACTAGTAGCATCGACTCTCATGGAGAACAAGTTAATCCGGTTCAGAACGAGGTACTCGAACTTTACTTTCACTTAGCCCTTGGTTTGCATTTTTCAACACTTTCTGAAACCATGCCTCGACAAGCCCCCTCACACCAGAGCCCCCAGGGCACCCCTCCTATCATCCACTCTCGAGTGAACTTACTCTCACAGACCGATCACATATATTTTCATCTGATTGACCATTATAGCTGTTCTGGTTTTGTCACACCCTCATCCAGTTAAGTCTGCCATCATTTTCTTCTCTCGACCCACGTCACTCCACGCATGTCCCCTCCCATACCCTTCACAAGGTGCCCATAGGAACTCAGGTAAGAGGTATCTGGAGAAGGGAACAGCATGTCCCATTCAAGCAAGGCTGTTTGTCAGCATCCTTCACAGTTGTGCGACAGTATTTGATACAGATCCAGCGTCACTTGTTTTTTATCCCACCGTATCTCTTGAAATAGAAACACCAAAATGCCCAGATCTACATTTGGGGCCCTGTGGCTAGAAGTATTTTATCATCCAGTGCTGTTTTGGGATCCACTGAATAGTTGAATTTATTGTATGAATCCATGCCTACTGTCTTAAACCAATAGTCCAGCAGATAGAAAATACCACAGCATTAGAAATAACCTCAAGAGCCGGGCATGGTAGTGGTCATCCGAGCCTTTTTACTCCTAGCACTTGGGGAGGCAAAAGCAGAGTGGATACCTTTGTTAGGTTTCAAGAACCAACCTGGTTTTATATTGTGAGTTCCAGGCAGCCAGAGCTACAGGGGAGACCCCTGTCTCAAAAAGAAGACCAAAAAGAAAGAAAGAAAGAAGCTCTCAAAAAAACCTTAAATAAAGTAGCCATTCGCTGGAGTGTCGCTTAATTGGCATTGTCGCTTCAAGTGGCAATCGAGACAGCCGCCTACTTTTCCCAGCATGCACAAGGCCCCGGCTCTGAGTCCCCCAGAAGCACACGGAACCTGAAGCCAAACATGGCTGTAACCCCCAGCATCTTTGGCTCAATTTTGAAGACAAGGAACCAATTCAGAAGTTTACAGGGTGTGTGGTTGTTTCCAGCCCCTTGCGTTCACAAAGCTCTTGCTAAATTTTGGAGGACAGCCTGGCTATTTACCAAATCTCTTCTACACCACTTCCACAAGAATTAATCCTTCGGATCTTTTAAGATAAGGAGCCCTGTATCTCCCCGGTGATAGCATATGTAACTATCGGCCTTTTTGATGTTAAGGACCTGTTTTGTTTTCATGTTTCAACAATAGATCAGTTTCTGTCGAATGTAGTCGTCGTATTTTACGGTCGCCGTTGGTTTGGGCATATTTACCAGCGGGTCCTCCTACAAGATAACCAATGACAAACTGTCATAAGTCTCATGTGCCTTGTTGCGTCGCAAAAGAGGGGGTTAAAAGACTCAGGTGTCAAATAGCCTGGTCTACAGGATAGAATGGAGATTGGAACTCGAGAGAATAAACATACCCTTCATTTGCGTTTTTACGCAATTAACTAATTTTTTTTTAAGGGAAAGAAATAATTGAGAGGAACCTTTATCTGTTCCCTACAATCTAGGACCTAGATCTTGGGGAGGGTTCACTTTTCAGGATTTTCATCTTCTTCAACGTATATATTTATCACGGCATGACCAGGGCATGGAGGTTAATATCTCCAAGATGACACCCACAAATGTTCCGTTCTATCCATGCAATTCGGACCTGAATTGTAGCGCTCTTATCTGGAAGCAGCCCCCCATAGGACTGAACAACGAGGGAGAGCCATAATCTAGTCAAAGAATGGCATTATTTGGTCGGGAGCAAAACGAAGTCAAAATTACAGGTGACAACACTGTAACAAATTTTTGATCGCATAGCAGTATTTTGTGACGGTGGCAACAGTGGTACACATGGTGAATGCAGAACTCTGGGGGGAGGGCTGGGGGGGGGTTTCAATCTAGACCTACTGACTTTAAACGAGTGAAATTTCAACACGAATACATGAGGTTCGATCAGCCACTGGCGTTGTTATTTATGTTACCCTATCCAACCCAAGAGCGGCACTCATAGACTGAATCCCATAGGTAAATAGTACACTGTTATGCTGGAAAAACGTTACACCTGGTCCCTCAACGTATCCCTGGTCACCACCGCGATAGAACAGCTACCAAAATTCATGCGTCAGGGCTTGAACGCTGCCCAAAAAATGGTATATACAGAACGGAAAACAAGCCAAAGTATCTACTTATAAAAGACACAAAGTCATAATGCCAACTGAACGCCCTACACCTTACTGCATTAAAAAACCAATGGCCCTAACCAATCATAGATTAAAAAAGCTCGACTTTTACTTATTGCCCCTATAGCTCTAAATACGCCATACCTACTACTATCAGCTAACATCCGCTTAGAAACGAAAAAAAAAAACAGTTTATGGATATTTATTTATCATTCTAGTAGTCAATTGTGGCCTCTCATAACGCACGCTCGCTCTACGCACTTACCCAGCTTTACATTGCCAGCGGTGACTAATTACCATTCTTTTGGCACCTACTCTGCAATAGTTTCAAGCCGAAAAGACCACCTAAGAAAACGGTGACACAACGTCTCGCCTTCTAATCATTCAAGGCGGACGGGCATGGGCTCAAAGCTCATCTGTGTACGCAGATATGAGCCGAAATTACGCTCTTGGTGGAAACGATAAAGCGCGTGAAGGAGGCAAGGTAGTTGAGTGGTGAGGGAGGCAGCTCGCCTAAGCTTATCATTCCGCCTACAACTCAATACCTCACTCAGCTTCATGTCACTCCATCATGAAGGGATCAGGCTCACGCTTATCCACCAGCTAAGATCGATGTCTCCAGGGTGAGTAAAGAGTTAACCATTCACACTCCCTGACCCTGGCTTCGGAGCAGCCTTGCTCAGCTCATACATCTCGTTTACACTCACGAATTTTCGTATTTCACTTATCCTCATGTGATTAGCCAAATGAAACTACAAAATCAAGTTAATCGGCAGACCAATCGCTATTCGCTAGAAGCCAATGCTTCATACTTCTGCCGCATAATATTACAGGTCAGCAACTAACTAATGTTTATAACGCTGCTACACTCGACGCCCAAGTCGCGGTAACTGCACCGGTGACCTATTATTGATCCGGTACATTCACAATTCCTTTGTGGACACCTGATAATCTAACAAAACTGTCCCTTAGCTCGGAATTGGGCAAAGCAACGTCAAAAACACCAGTCGCTCCCATATAACATTTCCCTCACTGCTCTTGGAACCTGTAAGATACTATCTATATCGCCCAACAGATCCTTAGCGTTTACCCATAGAATCTGAGATCTGATACATACGTTCGCTTAGTGTCACCTTAGGTTGAGCTCACCTTTTTTTCTTACAATCCTTGCTATTGCCCATTCAACACTGGGAACATCAAGCCTTAAACGTTTGGTGAATATTCCATAACCAACCCAATCACGCCACGATATTCCAAGCATAAATCTATTCTACTTCCACTGTTTGACACTCAAGCATAACGTTATTATTTTTTATTTTAAGTTATTTTTGGCTTTTCGGATACAGGGTCTACCGCTTAGCCCGCAACCAGCTTCAACCAAAAACTCACCTCCTGTTAAGACAAGGCGTGGGTTTTAACTACAAAACAAGAGAATCTGTGTCTGCTAGGATAAGTATGATAGTTACAAGCGAGACCAATATTCTGGAACAACCAGGAACATATGGGACACTATGAAAAGATCAAACCTCTGCTCATAGGAATAGGAGGGAAGGAGAAGAATCCCAAGAGAGAATGATTGAACAGAGCCTTCAACAAAAATAGATTGAAATTCCCCAAACCTTAAAAATAGATAAACCCATACAAATAACAAGAAGCACATAGACTCCAAAACAGACAAGATCGAGAAAAAGAAAATTCCCCATGCCACTGATCATATAAAGCTAGACGCCTAAAACAAAAGACAAAATTCTGAAAGCCACAAGAGAAAAAACAAACAAGTTGCAGTATAAGGAAATTTCATCAGAATTACAATGACTTCTCAGACGCAAACCATGAAAGCAAGAAGAACAGGAGCAAAGCATGCCCAGTGTTCAAGGACTATAGATGCATTCCCAGGGTACTATACCTAGCAAAAATGTCAGATTATAGTTGAAGCGAGAGAAAAAAATCTTCCATGAAAAGAATAGACTGAAAGAATTCACATCCAGAAAACCAACCCTTCAGGAGAATGCTTGAAGCAATTTAAAGGACAGAAGAGAGGAGCAACTATCCCCAAGCACCTACAGAGAGTAATGAATAACCATAACTGCAGTAGTAGAAACCGAGACTAAAATTGCAAATGGGTAATAAACCGGTGGGTGCTACTTCTATAAAGCTGGATTATGCGTTTACTATTATTAGTTTTTCTTTTTAGCTGCTTGGGGATAGTTTGCTCCCTCTCCCTTCTGTCCTTTTTTTAATGCTCAACCATCCTAGCAGACAGTGCATACTAGTAATCCATAAGTGTAATAAACTTAATAATTAATGGACTAAACTCCCCAAATCATAAGAGACCATAGACTGGCGAGATTGGATTAGGGATACAAGAAACCCATCTAATGCTCAAGGATAGGCACCAACTTAAGGTGAAGGGATGAAAATAAAATATTCCAAGCAAATCGTACCAAAGAAAGCAGGTGTTGTACTTAATATCAGACAAAAATAGATTTCAAGTTAAAAAAAATTCAAAAAGAGACAAAGAGGGGCCATTACATCTTTATCAAAGGAACAATTGACAATGAAGACTTCACAGTCATGAATATATAGCACCAAAATCTAGTTGCAGCAAACTTTATTAAAAGACAATTCTTCAGGACCTCAAGGCACAGATTAACCCCAGGGACACTAATACTAGGGGGATATCAATACACCACTAAGTCCTTTGGACAGGAATCAACAGGACAAAGATAAACAGAAAGGAACATCTGAACTGGAATGAACAATACACCAAAATGGAACTCACAGACATTCTTACCGAAATATTCCACCCAAATTACAGAGACTACACTTTTCTACTCAGCACCCCTTGGAACATTTTCTCCAAAAATCAACCACATTACTGGGACACAGCAAAAAAAACTCAACAATACAAAAAGATTGAAAATTAATTTCATGCATTCTATCAGACTACAGTGCAATAAAGCCTCAACGTCAACACCAGGGATAAGCCCTACCAACCTAAAAGAACACACATGGAGACTTAAAACAACAACTTCTTCTGAATAATGAATGGGTCATAGGAAGAAATAAAGAAAGAAATAAAAGATTCCTGACTTGAATGACAATGAAATACAACACAACACAAACCTATTGAAACACTTTAAAAGCAGTCCTAAGAAGGGAATTTATAGCCTGACTGCGTTACATTCAAAAAAACAAAAAACAGCAAGGAGCACAGTGAATGATCTAACACTGCCAGCTAAAAACACTTGAGAGACAAACAACAAAATGAAACACCTAAACACAGCAGACAGGAAGAAATAACAAAAATCAGAGCAGAAATCAATCGAAATAGAAAAAGATAAAACCATACAAAAAATCAGCGAATTCAAAAGTTTTGTTTGTTCTTTGAGAGAATAAACAAGATAGACAGACCTCTAGCCCAGTTAACCAAAAGAAAAGGAAGGAACAACTCCAAATCAATTTACAATCCGTGATGAAAAGGGAAATATCACAACAGGACAATGAAATTAAGATCCAGATGATCATACTGGGAATACTTCAAAAACCTATACTCTACCAAGTTTGAAAACCTAGAAGAAATGGATGAATATCTGAAATCCTGGGAATCACCAAAGCTCAACCAAGAAGAGATCAACAGCTTAAACAGACCCATAATATATGAAGAAATTGAAGATGTAATAAGAAACCTCCCAACTAAAAAAAGCCCAGGCCCAGATGTTTTCATGGCAGAATTCTATAAAACATTTCAAAAAGACTTACAACCATTATTACTCAAATTGTTTAAAAGGATACAGAGGGAACTCACCCAAATTCCTTCTATGAAGCCAGCATCACTCTAATACCAAAACCAGGCCCTGGGTCAAGTTTTACCACGTACATGTAGCATCAGCCTAAATGTGATGCCCACACACCAGTTTCTCCCACCCCCACAGCAAGGGAGTCCCTACAGCCACATGCTCTGCCTTCCTGTGTGCTGTTGGCTAACCTGAACTGTAATTGCTAAGTAATTATGTATGTGGTGACTTCAAATGTGTCTCTTGAATTATAGTTCAAACTCTGCCAGAATGAGGGTCTCATCCCGGTCACTCATCGCTGTATTTCTCTAGCACCTTAAAGATTGTTTGGCATGCAGTTTGTTCCCAACAAATATTTGCTTAAAGCCTCTGTGCATGATAGTGAACATAGATGAAGTTATACATAACTCCTGTTAGAACAGCTTCTCAACCTGGAAACTACTGACCGTTGGGGCTGGGCAATTCTTCATTCAAAAAGTACTGCTTTAATCCCAGCACTTGGGAGGCAGAAGCAGGCAGATCTCTGTGAGTTCAAGGCCAGCCTGGTCTACAGAGTGAGTTTCAGGACAGCTGGGGCTACAGGGAGACCCTGTATTGAAAAGACCAAAAATAAAAATAAAAATAAAGTATTGCTTTCTACATGGAAGTAGAAGACTAAGTGCGATGGTTGGTATTGATCACCAACTCAGCAGGATCTGGACTCACCTAGGACACAGTCTTGGGACAGTCTGTGTGGGATTATAGACTGGGTTAACTGAAGTGGGGAGACCCACCTTGAATGTAGACCATTCTGGGGGCTGAGGCCTTGGATTGAATACGAAGTGAACGAGAGCTGAGCGCCAACACTTAACCTCTTTCTGCCTCTGGACTGAGGATGAGATGTGACTAGCTGCCTCACACTCCTTCCGCCATGGCTTCCCCGCCTTGATGAACTGTGTTTCCTTGAACTATGAGCCAAAATAACCCTACTAATCCATAAACTGTTTTTTTCAGGTATTTGGTTACAGCAATAATAAAAGTGAGCTTTACTTTTTGTTTTGTTTGGCTTTGTCTTTTGTTGTTTTCGTTTCTTTGAGGCGGGGTCTAACTATGCAGCCAAGCCTGGCTTTGAACTCATAATCTTCTCTCCTCAGCCTCCCAGACGTCTGCATTACACATGTGTACCACCGCCACCACTGCCTTTCAAGAGTGGCCTTAGACTCTGTTTTGCAAATATGCCTCTGCAGATGTTCCTGTTTCCATCTGCCTTCGATAGCAGCCATCTGGAAGACAAACATGGGGGTTCCTGGGAATTCCCATGCCTGGCATCTAAAAATATCCCTTGAAGAAATGAATCACTGAAAGGACCCTCCCCACTCCTAGATTAGGAAAACAAAGTTCTCATTATTTCTTAAAAGGTATGTTTATTTCTCAGCAAATTCTCATCTACTGTAGACCAGGCTATTGACCCGAGTCTTTACTCTTCTGGACATCACATGACTTACAGTGTCATTGTTATCTGTAGGAGACCCGCTGGTAAGTTGCCCACAACCAAGTAAATAACCCCACGCATTCTTGTGCAAACAACCCTAATTAAACACAATGGCTCTTTTTAACAAAAGACTTGAAAGTGGGAGAGAGATTTGTAGCCCAGGCTGTCTCCAATGTACTTTGTAGCAAGGGCTGACCATGAACTTCTGATCTTCCTTGTCTTCAATTGCCAAGTGCTGGGGTTATAGCTCAGGTTCTGTGCTTCTGGGGATCAGACCTGGGGCCTTGTGCATGCTGGGAGAGCGCTCTGCCAACTGAACCACAGCCCCACTCCAGCATGGCACTTATTTAAGTTTTTTTGAGCTTCTTTCTTTCTTTCTTTTTGGTCTTTTTGAGACAGGGTCTCCCTGTAGCTCTGGCTGTCCTGGAACACGCTATGTAGACCAGGTTGGTCTTGAACTCACAAAGATCCACCTGCTTCTGCCTCCCAAGTGCTAGGATTAAAGGTGTGCACCACCATGCCCGGCTCTTGAGGTTATTTCTAATGCTGTGGTATTTTCTATCTGCTGGACTATTGGTTTAAGACAGTAGGCATGGATTCATACAATAAATTCAACTATTCAGTGGATCCCAAAACAGCACTGGATGATAAAATACTTCTAGCCACAGGGCCCCAAATGTAGATCTGGGCATTTTGGTGTTTCTATTTCAAGAGATACGGTGGGATAAACAGTGCCCATTGCCCTGTGAAGGAGCTGACAAAACAGCTCTTGATGGGCATCTTCCCCTCTCCCCTAACTGGTCCCTGGGACTGAGAAGGACTTAAGTGGGGGTGGACAAACAGCTATTGTCATCAGGAGAAAAAAATGTTGTCTGAGAGTAGCCTGAGAGGTGGGGGGCTGGGGGCTGGGGGGAGGGCTGTTCTCAGAGGGAATCAACACAGGTAGAGTGTCCTCTCTGAAGGGATCTTGTCTCTGAGGGCAGTACTCTCAAAGAAAGCAAGCCACAAGCCACAAGAGAACACGATGGCTGTGTCACTTTCCTGTCCCAGCTGTGAAAAGCTGCACTCGAGTGCTGGGCAGGAAAGCCACCAGAACATACGTAGTGCACCTCACCTCCCCAGACCACTCTATGTCCTATATATAGGTTCATATATGTATAGTTTATATATAATATTATATATATATATATATATATATATATGTATATGTGTATTACATACAGGATGATATATGCTTCTATATATCTATTATCTATAACAAATATGTGTAATTTATATATGTACGTGTGCACACATGTAATGCATACATGTGCACTGGAGACATGTTTGTGTGCATATGCCTGTATGTGTATTTACTAGGATAGGCATAAGCTATCATTTAAGTGTAGACTTTGCACATGAGAGAACACAGGCTATCTGTCTGGCTTATTTTATGTAGCATATGACCTCCAGGTTTTTTTCTCATGTTGGCACTATCTGTAAGTAGGATGTTCCCAGTTAGTTCCAGGGACCATTTAGAGGTCAAAGGAAAGGACGCACACTGAGAGCTGTTTTGATCACTCCTTTGAAGAGTTTGGATAGAATCCGTGGTGTTGTAACCCCAGTTTTTGGCATTTGTTCCTAACTTGCAGGTGCTGGAGGGAGGGATAGTGTCCCTGGATGGCTCATTTTAGAATCTGTTTCAGGAAACAGTGAGGAGATGAGGAGATGAGTTATGCTCCTAGCAATACAAGGTTAGGTCCGTGGAATAGGAAGGCATCATTTCCAGCTCAGCCTTTAAGCTGGGGCCCTAAACTTCTCTGTGTGTGCTTGCCTGTGCTCACGTGCCTCTGTGTGTGCTCGCCTGTGCTTGTGTGCCTGCCTGTGCTCGTGTGCCTCTGTGTGTGCTCACCTGTGCTCGTGTGCCTCTGTGTGTGCTTGCCCGTGCTTGTGTGCCTGTGTCTGTGGGTCTAGGACCTTTTGTCAGGTACACAGAGTTTATGGATACCTTCTTAGTCTGTGTGTATCTATGTATGTTTTGGTCTGTGTGTGTGTGTGTGTGTGTGTGTGTGTGTGTCCATGTATCTGTGTGTCTCTGTGTGTGTCTGTGTACATGTCCATGTATCTATACAGGTCTACGTGTCCAGGCTTTTTCTGGCAAGTATTCAGAACTTACGGATACCTTCTCAGTCTGATGATTTAAAAAAAAAAATATGCATGGCATGGATTGCATTTCCAAGAAATTAATTGCATTGGAAAATAGCTATCCAAATATTTAATATGGTGTGTTTGGAATGGTAATAGATGGTTTCTTTATCAACACATGAAAAAGATCTGGTGGCTCCAAGGATTTCCTAATTTTGAAACGGTGACATGGGTAAGTGATATTTTGAAACATCTACACTTGCAACCTGATAATTATCTGCGATTTCCACCGGTGACAGTCACGCTATTGCTGTAGTGAGTTATTCCCTCATTCATAATTGAGGGACAGATCAGATTAGAGCCAGAAGCTGGTGAGAACAGAGAGCAGAAATGTCTCTGGCTGTTCTCCTCGGAGCTCACGACCTTTCTGAATGCTGTGGGCAGAACAGATTAGAAAGTTTGGGTCCAATTCCTCAGACTCATTCTCCCCTCCATCCACTCTGCTTACCCCCCCACACCCCCATATTGACTGATCTTCTGAGGATACATGCATTCCTTTACATGGTAATGACACCTAGTTCCTTCCTCCTCACCTAGTCTCCTCCCCGCTCCCGCTGACCTGCGGCTCCCTATAGTTGTCTTACTGGCATATACTTGAGTCTATTTGGGAAGCTATAACAAAATATCCTTAACTGGGTACTTTGTAAATAACAGAAGTAGAAGTAGGAGATGGTGGTACCAGTAGACAAGGTGTTTGCCGAGGGTTCCTTCCTGCCCCCGGATGGTGCCCAGGTGGTGGAAGGGACGAGGGAACTGCTCTGGTGACTTCTTCACAAAGACACTCTTACTTCACCTCCTGAAGGCCACACTTCCCACTCTGGGAGCTGGGACTCTGGGGTATGAATGGGGCTGTTCTGATCACAGAGACATTTGCTACCTCATTGGGCCTCCTTGAACCCACCTGTTTGATGACAGTCTTTAATGGGGCCCTGCTAATGGCTGAGGTCAGACCTCGGGGCCACCCTGGCTCCTTTTCCTCCCATGTACAGCCAATAGATTAAGGCCTGTCAGCTCTAACCCTACACAGACTCTCCTGCTCCATTTCTTTGCTCCTTACTACCTTGAAAACCTGGGCCGAAGCTCCTACGTAGCTGAGAATGACCTCAGACTGACCTTCTGAGGGAATACTGACAAGTGCCACCATGCTCAGTTAAGCTGACAGTCGGTCAGAAGTTTGTGACCTAGGAGATCCTAGATCATGTTGGGCTAGCCATTAATAGTAGCCAGCATGCCACCCTACATAATAAAATACTAATCCCAGTGCCCACCCCAGGCCTCATCACTCCTGCTTAGTGCTCACTCAGCACAACCAGATGCCCTGAATACCTGTGCCCTCTCCCTTTATGGTCTGTCCCCTGCTGAAATGGAAGCATAGTAGCTCAGTGAGTGCTGAGAGGGGAGGGCCATGCCTCCGAACGCTGTTTGCTGAGTGCATCAATGAAATGGTCAGGTTGTAGAACTCATGGCTTTTAAAATGGGCACATAAGCCTCACCTAAGATGAGTCTGACAGCCCCACTCGAGCCACTAGGTTACCGCACAATCAATCAGGCAGGAACTAATGAGCCAACCCTTTATTGAGCCAGCAGAAGAGGACAATGTGGTGCAGCGGACTCCACCTGGCCCTCTCACACCTGAGCATCTTCCTTCTCACCTGGCCAGGCAGGTGAGGCAGTTCCTGGTTGTTAATTGTCCTTTCCCCTTCCACCTGCCTCCGCTCAGGTTCTCACGGCATTTCCAATGCATCAGGTTTAATCTGCTCCCCTACTGCTTCAGGAAAAAGCTACTTATTAACTGAATATTTGCATAAGGTTTTATTCATACTGTGAGCACTCCAAGTTAGTCATGTGTTTATCTATCTGGGCTGTTGGCCTATGCATTTCTAGAAGGAAAGAATGCTTGTGTTCTCAGGGGCTGAACATGTCCCTGCTAGGAAGTGCTGACCAAATGTGTATGGATGGTATTTAATAAACTAATGTTTATTGAGTGACTCTGATTTCCAGAATAATGGGTACATTATTCTCAGTACTTTTTTTTTTTTTTTTTTTGGTCTTTTTGAGACAGGGTCTCCCTGTAGTCCCAGCTGTCCTGGAACTCACTCTGTAGACCAGGCTGGCCTTGAACTCACAAAGATCCGCCTGCCTCTGCCTCCCAAGTGCTAGGATTAAAGGTGTGCGCTATTCTCAGTACTTTTAAGGGTTGCTGCAAGAATAGAAGGAGTTAAGGGAGTCCCGGTGGGGACTGTCTCTGGAGCAGGGTGAGTATCATCCCCGTGGTTGATGCTGTTGCCATTCAAACATCTATTTAATGTGCTAAGTACTTTCCTGGAAACAATTATGTGAGATGATAAAGCAGCCGCAATCATGACAACACTTAACAGTCACTGAGAAGCTAATCAAATGCTGAGTTTGGAGCTATTTTAAAAATGCATTATCCAATTTTCACGGCAACCAGAAGAGAGAGATAATACTAAAGTTGAAGAATAATAGTAAACTCAGAGAGGTTAAGTGACCTACCCAAGGTCACCCAGCAAAGAGGTGGAGAAGAAGTTGAAGCTGAGCCACTCTCATGCCAGGGTGAGACCATAGTGGGGTTGTGGGAAGCTCTGCCTGGTCTAGGAAAGAGGGATCAATGAGATGGGAAAGTCAGCCTGTCTAATCAAGTCAAAACTCTCAAATATCAGAGCTGAGACTAGACAGGGGAGAATTTATTGGAGTTCAGGAGCTGGCTGGAGCTGGGATGCACTTTGAATGCTAACCATGATGCCAAGGATGGTCAGGTGTCCTGGCAAGCCCTGCAGGGCATATTCAGTTAGTGTTAGACAAGTCTGCAGTCTGCAGTCTGCAGGCAAACTGAATAAAAGCTGATGTACCCTCCCCCATCCTGCTTGGACCCAGCAGCTACTTAAAGATTATTTAAACAAGTGCTGTCAACACAGGAGCCTCTGAGAGGTCCTCACAGGAAGTCCTGCTGAGTCTGCGCAGAGGAAACCACAGTTTCAGCAAGAGGCAGAAGGTGCTTAGATAGATATGGTACCAGTGAGGTCTTCCACATCTCATCTAGTGTTTTCTAGATCAGAAAGCCTTGGGTGCGAATGGCCTAATGGCTTGCATTTCCTCCATATGGAGGAACATATGACTGACTGAATTACTGGGAAAGGGTGGACGCACCTTTCTGTGGGGACAGACCTGTGGAAGGAAGGTGGGCAAGGTTAATGTTTTTCCTTCAGGTTTATGAGTTGTATCGATTTTCCAAGAGGGAAAAGGCTGCCCTTGGACCTTGTTCTCACAGGCAGGTTTGCTGGGACTGAGGAGGCTGGTGGCTGTTTGCAGAAGGTTGACCCTGGCTTGATGCCTCTAGGGGAGGCAGATGAGAAGGCTAAGGTAGAGAGATAGCCCTGCCTGCCTGACACTGTGACTCTTCCCCCCACCCCAGCACCGCCACCAAGTCTTCCCACAGAACTTCTCGGACTCTTTTCCAATCTGCCTGCTTATTTTTTCCAGCTCCACTAACATTGCCCAGCCAAACCACTACCTTGTCCCGGAACAGTCTTAAACTCTTAACCCTTCCCTCATTCTTGCCTTCTTTCAGCATCTCATCTGAGCTTTGGGGGCTGTTTCAAATGAGATCACTGTGGAAGAAACGTTACACTGGTAAATCTTCATGTGCTGTTTAGGCTTATTGAGGAGCCAGCCCTGGAAGTGGGATTGTCACACTATCCCCCACAATCCCAAAGTGTCATCTAAGAGCCCTTGTCTGGGAATGTGCTGCCCCGCCCACACACACACCAACTCTGTGACAGGGAGGAAAGAGAGAAAAAAAAAACCCAGTCCAATAGTAAAAACATTTGTCCTTGAAGGCAAATTAGTTAGAAGGCAAACCATTTTCAACAGAAGTTACTGTTGTTTACTCCATGATGCAAAATCACCTACTGTGGGAAAGAGGAGCTGAGGGGACAGTCTACTCTGCCCAGAACTCTGTCAAGAACTTCAGCTGGCTGCTTCAACAGGGCTTCCTCAATTTCTGCTCCGAACATTCTATTAGATGATATTTTCCTATCTTTCAATTAATCTGCCTGCCCATCACTTTTTATTTATTGTTTTACATTAGCTTGCAGTATACTTAATAAACTCACTCACTCAAAGCTGACACTATGGGTAGTGCAGGTCATTCTCTGGACTGTACAGAACACACTGTCACCCACTATGGATAGTGTAGGTCGTTCTCTGGACTGTACAGAATGCACTGTCACCCACTATGGGTAGTGTAGGTCATTCTCTGGACTGTACAGAGCACACTGTCGCCCACTATGGGTAGTGTAGGTTGTTCTCTGGACTGTACAGAATTCACTGTCACCCAGTATGGGTAGCGCAGGTCATTCTCTGGACTGTACAGAATTCACTGTCACCCAGTATGGGTAGCGCAGGTCGTTCTCTGGACTGTACAGAATTCACTGTCACCCAGTATGGGTAGCGCAGGTCATTCTCTGGACTGTACAGAATTCACTGTCACCCACTATGGGTAGCACAGGTCGTTCTCTGGACTGTACAGAATGCACTGTCACCCACTATGGGTAGTGTAGGTCGTTCTCGGGACTGTACAGATCGCACCGTCACCCACTACAGGTAGTGTAGGTCATTCTCTGGACTGTACAGAACGCACTGTCACCCACTATGGGTAGTGTAGGTCGTTCTCTGGACTGTACTGAATGCACTGTCACCCACTATGGGTAGCGCAGGTCGTTCTCTGGACTGTACAGAACGCACTGTCACCCACTATAGGTAGTGTAGGTCATTCTCTGGACTGTACAGAATTCACTGTCAGCCAGTATGGGTAGTGTAGGTCATTCTCTGGACTGTACAGAATGCACTGTCACCCACTATGGGTAGTGTAGGTCATTCTCTGGACTGTACAGAACTCACTGTCACCTACTATGGGTAGCGCAGGTCGTTCTCTGGACTGTACAGAATGCACTGTCACCCAGTATGGGTAGTGTAGGTCGTTCTCTGGACTGTACAGAACGCACTGTCACCCAGAATGGGTAGTGTAGGTCGTTCTCTGGACTGTACAGAATTCACTGTCACCCAGTATGGGTAGCGCAGGTCGTTCTCTGGACTGTACAGAATTCACTGTCACCCAGTATGGGTAGCGCAGGTCGTTCTCTGGACTGTACAGAGCACACTGTCACCCACTGTGGGTAGTGTAGGTTGTTCTCTGAACTGTACAGAACGCACTGTCACTCACTGTGGGTAGTGTAGGTCGTTCTCTGGACTGTACAGAGCACACTGTCACCCACTGTGGGTAGTGTCGGTCGTTCTCTGGACTGTACAGAGCACACTGTCACCCACTGTGGGTAGTGTAGGTCGTTCTCTGGACTGTACAGAACACACTGTCACCCTCATTTCTTGAAATCCTTTAGTTCTTTCCCATCACACTTGGGGTAAACATAGCAAATTCCTTTGAATATGGAAACAACCTAACTATCTTCCCTGGGATTAATGGAGAAAAGTGTGGTATGTGCATACAGTAAAATAGTATACGGCCTTATAAAGGAAGGAATCTTGCTGCAACATAGATGAGACTATTTTGTTTTTTGTTTGAAACAGGGTTTCCCTGTGGCTCCATCTGGCCAGGAACTCAGTGTGTTGACACGCTGACCTTGATCTCATAGAGGTCCATCTGTCTCTGCTTCCTGAGTGCTGAATTTAAAGGTGCGTGTGGCCATACCCAGCTATGGCTCTGAAGATCTAGGCAGTTTATGTTGCTGGAGGAGGGACAGATATTTTCCTCAGTGGTGTCATCATCAGTAAGATGTCTAAATGCCTATGCTACTGTAAATAACCCCTCCCCCATGCTGCTGTAAGCAACTATAAATGAAATCCTTAAACACGCTCGCGTACATACACACACACACACAAACCCATAAAAACAGAAATGGACTAGTTTGGAAAAGGTCAATGGGAGTTTGATGGGAACAAGAGAGGTTAATGGAAAAGCGGTGAATATGATTAAGATAAATTACACACATATGAAATAACATAATGAAATCTATTCCTATATGTAATTTATGTATGCTAATAAAACACTTAAAATATTTATTTTTGTAGTGGTGGGAATCAAGCCCTGGACTCCATGCATGTTAGGCAATCATCTGGCCTTTTTCCATGGATAAGCCTTATCTCAGCAAGAAAGGCCAGTCATCAAAAGACAGATACTGTATGATTACTCCTAGATCAGGCATCTAAAAAGAGTCAAACTCATAAAATCAGAATGTAGAACAACGGTTAGTGGGGCAGTGCGGGCCGAGGGAGCAGAAGTAGGAATTTGCTATTCAATGGGTATAAAGTCTTAACTGTGCAAAATGAATGAATTCTATAGGGCTGATGTACAGTGCTGTACCTGTAATCTACACTAATGCATTTTATACTTAGAAATGTGTAAAGAGGGTGGATCTCATGTTAAGCGTTCTTACCACAAGATACACTAAAACAAATTAAACTCCATCTTACTATTTATCATCATTTTAAAATTAAATATCATGCCTAAATTAAACTGTGTAGGCCTCAGTTCATTAGGAAATGGGTTCTTACTAACTAACTCATTCCAGCAACAAGACATGCTACATGTATGGTATTTGTAAGGGTGGGAAGGTATTGTCAATCTGGCAATTTGATAAGCAGTATTTCCTGGTTATTGGCATCATTTGATGACATGTAATTAAAGCACAATTTGTGAACACCTGAACAATAGTAATATGAAAAACTAATGCTTTTAATTTAAAACGTCCCCTGCATGGCTTCTGAGCCCCCCCCCCCGCCCCAGTTCGGCTCCCTGCCTCTCTCCCTTCCTTCCTCTTTCCTCCTCCTCTTTCCTACTGTGAGTCTTACAGTGGTTTTTCTCCCAAGCTTTTTGGAAATACACAGTTTTTCCTGTGTTGTGGGCTTGAAGGTCTCAAAACTATGTCTCCAGGACTAGAAAGATGGCTCTGTGGGTAGAAGTGCCTGCCATGCAGGCCTGACCACTTGAGTTCCTTCCTCAGAACCCATGTAAACAGGCCAGATGTGATAGGGCACATCTGTAATCCCAGCACTCCTATGGGAAGGTGGGACGTGGAGACAGGGGAGTGGCCTGAGAGCATGTGAGCCAGTTAGGCTGCAATATGCACTCCCAAGAGAGCAGAAGAGTCAACCTCAACATGGTGGAAAGCGAGAACCAAACACTGGAGTCATCTGAGCTCCACACTTGCCTCCCCCCCATCACATAGACAGGCACGCATCACATAGACACAGACTCACATATCACACCCTCCCACTACACCCCTCCACACGTACCACACAGATACAGACACATATGTAGCACATACCACACACAAATACACAAATTGTAAAGTGTCTTCTTCACTGGGCCCTTGCCAACATGTTCATGGACATTCTAAATTAGATCTGTGTATTGAGCCTCTCCTCTCAGCATGCTCATTCCTAAGCTCATATCTGTGGCTTTTGTTTACTGGGTCTTCTCAGCTGGAAAGTCTGGACCATGAAGGCAGATACTTTTCTGTCTTGCTCATCATGTTATCTCCTGTGCTTAGAAGCTGGGATTGATTCCATAAATATTTATGGAGTCCTTCTGAAGTGCAGGATCCTGTGCGAGGTGCAGGGGACACAAAAAGATAAGACATAGTCTGCGGAAGGCAGCAGGACAGACGTACCTCTATGGAAGCACACAGAAGCATCATTTAAAGACACAAGACCTGATACACCTTCTGGTACCTATTAGTCTCGGAACAAAATCACTTGGGAAGAGGACTGGCTGAGTTAGACAAGAAATCAAGTCTTCTATGAGGTCAGGTGTGGCTTTCTTCACGCAACCTCCTCTGCTTATGGAGTGTGGCTGCTCTCTCTCAGCTCTGGGCTGTGACAGCCCAGGCTTGCTCCAGCTGAGCTTGCCGTTCCTCGCTCATACATCCCCGGCAGATATTATGCAGGACAACAAGGGCATTCTTGTTTTTAGGAATATTCTCAAGAAATAAGTCCGCATTAATAATTTGTTTTCTTGGTATGGGCCATTTGGTTGCAAAATGATATTCGAGTCCTAGCACACCATTTTCCTTCCTCATTTACATTCACTGCTGGTTTAATTATGCTTTTCAGTCAGAATACTTATTAATTTTATAGACCTACCTGAAAATTAAATTGGATAAATTCCTTGTGCTTGGTACCTTGAAAAATGTGTTTGTTTGTTGTTGTTTTTCCAAGCCTTTGCTGGAGCCCACTTTGGTCCTGTGCAATTCGGTTCCTCTTTGAGTTCATTTGCAAATAACACCGTGTTAGTTTAAAAGGCATTCATCACTTCTGAGAGGGAGAAGCACTGCATAATCCAGCCGATTCCAGGCAAAGTAGGAAGATGATGAAGAAAATGCTCAAATATCTTATTTTTTCAGTGAGGAGGGAGTCACTGAGTCAGGCATAATATTCCCCTGAGGTGAGCCCCTCTGGGTTCTATAGAGAAAGTGTGGTGTAGCAAAGAACCAATAAACCACGGAGTGAAAAGGGTTGTGGAGGGGCTAGGAGATGGCAGAGTAGATAAAGTGTCTGATGTGCAGGCAAAGGACCTGAGTTTGGATCCCCAGCACCCTGTAAAAGTTGGGAGCAGGGGTGGGGTGGTGGGGGTCTGTAACCCCAGTGTTGGTGGGGTAGATTCACTAGCCAGCCAAGCCAGTCTAGACAAATCAGTGATCCCTAGCTTCAATAAGAGACACTGTCTCAAAAAATAAGGCTGGAAAGTGATGGAGGAACATACATGATGTTGACCTCTGGCCTCTAAATGCATCTGTACATACACTAAAAGGTCATGGAGCAGAGTTTCTTCCCCTCTCACCCCAGCTGAAGAGCTCACATGAGCTCCTCATGTGGCCTGTGTTCACTAAACACTTAGCAACACTTCCTGTATCTTAGGCACAAGGACACCCACTCTAGAGCAACTCCCATTCTCACTGTGTAGATAAGAAACACAACGCTAATAATATTCTGTAATATGTATAGCATAGACTCAAGTGATGAGAAGGGACTAAAGAGCATCGCAAGAAGAGGGCTGAGTCCAGGAGGGGTGAGACAGCCTGCAGTGGCTGGAGTGCAATGTGAGTTAGAGCTGGATCTCAGCTCCGCACAGTGGGATTCTCACAGGCACAATGAGACAAAGCAGTGAAAATGCGGCAGTCAAGTGATCACTAACCTGCAGCGTAGTGTGTGATTCCTGGTCCAGGGGCTGGGGGAAATGGGGATCTGGAGAGTTAGTGTGTGTTGCCCCTCACATCTACCAGCTTTACTGAAGCCACTGAAGGGAAAAAGGGTAGAAAACTGTCCTCGGCTGAACTTAATACAGAGCCAATAAACCATAGGCATTGTGAGTGCAAAAAAAAAGTTTAGACCTTGTCGTAAGGGCATCTGTAGTCAATGAACTCTTGAACACAAGAGTAGCATGGTCAGGCTTGCATTCTAGAACATTATAGAGGGTCTGCTGTGGAAATTGTAAGGGACTATGATTACACAGAGAGACAGGGAGGAAAAGACAGATTTGAGAAATACTTGGAAGTTCAAGTGAAGGCCCAGCTGCTGGCTGGTTGGAGGCAGGCTGCTTTGTCCTTTCAAAGAACTTTGTTCTTCTGTCTCCTCATTTTGGATCTTTGGTAAACGTCTCCACCTGATACTCAGTCTAAGTTTACTGTCTAGACTTATTTGGGCCTGGGACTTTAGACTTGGTACCATCTATCAGGCATAGCTAATATTTTGCGATCTCAAGTGAGGATTATGCATGTGAAGGATTACGATTACATTCGTACATCATAGATTCAATTAAAAATTTTTTTTATTTATTTCTGTATGTGTATGAATGTACTGTCTGCCTGCAAGTCTGTGCGCCCATGTTGTGCAATGCCGCGGAGGTCAGAAGAGGGTGTTGGATTCCCCTGGAACTGGAGCTCTCCTGGAAATGGAGTTTCAGACAGTTCTCGGCCGCCATGTGGGTGCTGGGGATCGAACCCGGGTCCTCTGCAAGAGCGGTCGGTGCTCTCAACTGCTAGGCCATCTCTCCAGCCCCAGATGCAATTTTTTGAACAGCAAACTTAAAGTTTTCTGGGACTGGGCTTCAAACTGATAGTTAAAGTGTTAGCCTAGGTGTAGGCAGAGCGGCTTGGGTGATACCCACCCTACTACAAAGCATCACGGTCATCACGACTAGATGTAGGACTTCACAATGAGCCTTGAAGGACGAGGACAGTGATGGGGCCACTGTAGGTTAACTCACACATGACATCGAATACCCAAGCTGGTTCCTTCCTCCATAACTCCATAGTTACATGGTGTCTGACATCACCCTGTTCCTCTGGGGTTGTTTACTACTTTGCAAGTGGGGGTAACAAGAACTCTGATGCTGTGAGCTTGTTATAAAATCCAATGAGATAACACATGTCCGGTTTCTAAACTATTATAAAATTAACTTCCACATAAACTCCAGGGGAAGATGTTTTATTGAATTTCTATTTTGTATAGCCAGACCAGTGGGTAATAAATATGAAATGAATAAGTTGAATAATTCAACAAATATTTCTTGAGTATATAATAAGTACTGGTGTTGGAGACAGGGTAGTGAACAAAAGAGATGACGCTTCTTGCTCAAATTGAGATTTCAGTGTAGTGTCAGGGACAAATGATGATGAATAACAATAAATCTGCAGCATGATGCTAAGTCCATGGTGTTATGAACAAATAAAGTCTGGTGGAATGCTAGAATGGTGCATGAGATGCTTTTAGGTGCCGCAGGGGTCTGAGTGACTAATGAAGAGCTGTGGAAATGCAGAGTCCACAGAAGACAGACCCTTCCCAGGATGCCTCTGTCTGCATCCAAAGGTGTAAGATGGATCTAGGCCTCCTGACACATGGTCATTCGGCAATCTCAAAACAGCAAAGAGCAAAGTACATCAAATGTGAGGAAGGAATGCTAAGAGTGACATAAAGAAATAAAAAGCAAACAGGAAAATAAATAACGGAAGCTGGTTCATTATGATATGATCCATCAAAATGATTAACCCTTAACTGGATCAGTGAAGCAAAAAGAGCCCATGAAAATGCCTGTGTCAGGATCGGGGATCTCCCCAAACCACCTGAAGCACAGGTAGGAGCTGGGTGCTTCGGCAAGGCAGATTGCTGTTTGATTTAATTAAGTTGTCTTTGGCTTGATTGGCTTTTGTGGCTGTGGGGGTGGAGTTGTCCTCCCAGCTGGTATAAAAGGTGGGTTTGTGTGAGTCTTGAGATCCGGGATCTCCCAAGACCACCTGAAGCACAGGTACCGGGGCACAGGCTAAAGAGCACCCCCCCCCACTCCCCACCTCCTGTAGCTACCTCTCACTGGAATTCATACATTCTGTTATTTGTGTTAAAGTCTATTGTGTAAAGTTAGTGTCCCCAGACATTCTCAGTGCAATTTCATCTACTGAGGTCTGGTTAGCCTATCTAGTGTCCCTCACTTTAAGAAGATCACCTCTTCCTCATCCAGCAGTAATCAGCTGTCAATATTTCTTCAGCTAAGATTAGGGTCTGCTGCCCGTTTCCCCAGTACTATGATGGGTTTTTGTCTGCTTGAGTTTGCATGGGTCTTGTGCATGCTGACACCTCTGCTCTAGTTTCATATGAGCAGGGTCCCAGGAGCTTGTAGTATTGTTTTCCATATGGTCATGCACCTCTTCTCTGGTTCTTACAATCTTTTCACCCCTCCTCTCTTGAAATGATCCCTGAGCCTGGGATGGGTGAGGTTTAATTTAAGAATCCTGTCCAAGGACCAGTATTCCATAGACTGTTAATCTTTACGCTTTGGCTGTTTGTGACCTTCTGTGTTCCCAGTCCTCTGTTGCATGAGGGAGCTTCGTTAATGAGAATTGAGAGACACATTGGTGTCCTCTTCGCCTTGTTCTGTGTTGCATGAGCCTTAGGTGTAGAGGTTGCATTGCAGATGTGCCACTTAGGCTTGGGCAGTTCACAGACAATGTGTGTGTGTGTGTGAGCAGTTGTGTTGCTCTGTAATAGTCTCCTTCTGGTACAAAACAAGCTTCTTTGATGAGTGTTGACTGGGATATGTCTGTGAATAGAAGGATACATATTTTCTGCATGGTAAGAACTTACATTTAGTCTAGGAATGGGACAGCCTTGGGGTTTTCTCAAAGATCTGTGACCTCTCCATCCATGTGTATTAGGCTTTGTTTACAGTACCACACAGGAGTTTCCTCCCAGTGAATGGGCTTTTAGCCCACTGATTTCCCCCAAGATAATAGCGCCACTACTGCACAGATGTTGCATGCTGTGCTGGTCATTGACGTGGATATTTAGTCTTGAAGCTGGTGTTGGACCATCGATTGCTGTTCTCCCTTAGTGGCTTGCATAGCGTTCTCCAAAGTTCTGACAGCTAGCCTTCAGGGGAAGTGGCTTCCAAGTTAGCTTCAGCTCTGTTGCTTCAAATCTAGTCTCCGAAGTATCCTGTCTTCAGCAGTAGGGTCTCACCTTCAAGTTCTGGGAGCCAATCAAGGGCCATGGCAGTAGCCTGTGTAATTTTGGGAGTCTCTCGGACTACCCTGGCCAACAACTCAAGGGGAAGTTTCTCCTGTCTAGCACTGTTTCTTGTTATGTAGCGTTCAACTATATACATGGATGCATGTAAAGATAGCATATGTGTAATTTGTCATTAGGTTGTTAGACTAATATGATTCTCTCAGGTTTTTTACCCCAGCTAGGCATTCTCTCTCTCTCTCTCTCTCTCTCTCTCTCTCTCTCTCTCTCTCTCTCTCTCCCCTTCCTCCATGACTTCTCCATTTAAAGTGTCCTCATTTTTCCCATTTCTCCCTTGATATTACCATTCTCTTGTGGTCCCACCTCTTTTGAGTTCCTTCTTTCTCTTTGTCCCCCAAATTAATAAGGAAACAATAATCTTATCCACAAATGGTGCTGGAAAAAAATTTATGTTCATAGCTGGGCATGGTGGTGGGCACTTGGGAGGCAGAGGCAGGCAGATCTTTGTGAGTTCAAGGCCAGCCTGGTCTACAGAGTGAGTTCCAGGACAGCTGGGGCTACAGAGAGACCCTGTCTCAAAAAGACAAAAAAAAAAAATTGTGTTCACATGAGACTGTATGCAGTGCATGGGGCCAAGAACAGCCAAAAGCTAAACTCAGAGTCACTATTTATATGACATTCTTTGTTGTTAGTGGTTGTTTGTTTTTGGAGACAGGATCTCCCTGTAACCACAGCTGGCCTAGAATTCATTATATAGACTAGACTGACCTCCATCTTGCAGAGATCTGTCTGTCTCTGCCTCCAGAGTGCTGGGATTTAAAGTATTTACCTCCACTCACAGCTGACATTCTTATTCTTTTTTAAATTTTGTTTATTTTTGTATGTGTATGAATGTACTGTCTGCATGTAGATTGGTGTACCCGTGTCATGCAATGCCTCGGAGGTCAGAAGAGGGTGTCAGATTCCCCTGGAACTGGAGTTAAGACGGTTCTCAGTTGCCATGTGGGTGCTGGGGATCGAACCCGGGTCCTCTGTAAGAGGTTGCTAGGCCATCTCTCCAGACCCACAGCTGACAGTCTTAAAAATGTCAAAAGTACAGTGAAAATCCAAATTTGCACAAATCAGAAGGTGATGACATGTCTTTTAATCCTGCGACATCCCTGTTATTTCTCATGGATGCTTCTGTGTCTCCCAGATATTAATCTATAAATACCGATTTTAAAAAAATAAAATAGGGGGCTGGAGAGATGGCCTAGTGGTTAAGAGCTCTGACCTCTCTTCAGAGGACCCGGGTTCGATCCCCAGCACCCACATGGCGGCTGAGAACCATCTGAAACTCCAATTCCAGAACTCCAGTTCCAGGGGAATCTGAAACCCTCTTCTGACCTCCGCGGCATTGCACGACACGGGTGAACAAACCTGCATGAAGACAGTAAATTCATACACATACAGAAATAAATAAAATTTAAAAAAATATTAAAAAAATAAAGTAGAAGTAACTTTACATTCACTCGTGGAAATAATTATTAAAACACTGTGCTTAAGTAAAAGCACAGCCCATCCTCTACAGAAGTTCATAAAAATTCTACTATGCAACAAGAATGAGAGATTTTCAATTATAAATGAGACATTAAAAGGTAGGCAGAGCCGGAAGCTCAAGAACCACGCAGCATTGTGGCGGATGGAGGGAAATCTGTCTGGCCCGTATTGACGGCATATTTATAATTGACGAGCTCCAAAATGCAAATGCAGATGAATCAAGCCAACAGGGATGCCTAAAAGACATAAGTGAGAATTAGGCAATTAAGAAGGTTGTCTCAGAGGAAATTAGACTGGCCCATTAATTACAATGCCTTAAAGGGAAAGAGGCCCCAATGAAAATGCAATAAATTAAAATATCAAAAAGAAAATTAGTGAGAAGAGAAGACACAGTGTTAAGAAGATGAGAATCTCAGGGGCTGGTGCAGATGGAGAAGGAAGAAGATCCCAAGTGAGCGAGCTTCACAGACAGAAGATGGCACAGGCTGCAGCCCTGGGCCTCCTCCCCTGCCTCCCTCCCTCCCTCCTTCCCTCCTTCCCTCTCTCCATGTCTCCTCTCCCTCCCTCCCTCCTTCCCTCCTTCCCTCTCTCCATGTCTCCTCTCCCTCCCTCCCTCCTTCCCTCCTTCCCTCTCTCCATGTCTCCTCTCCCTCCCTCCCTCCTTCCCTCCTTCCCTCTCTCCATGTCTCCTCTCCCTCCCTCCCTCCTTCCCTCCTTCCCTCTCTCCATGTCTCCTCTCCCTCCCTCCCTCCTTCCCTCCTTCCCTCTCTCCATGTCTCCTCTCCCTCCCTCCCTCCTTCCCTCCTTCCCTCTCTCCATGTCTCCTCTCCCTCCCTCCCTCCTTCCCTCCTTCCCTCTCTCCATGTCTCCTCTCCCTCCCTCCCTCCTTCCCTCCTTCCCTCTCTCCATGTCTCCTCTCCCTCCCTCCCTCCTTCCCTCCTTCCCTCTCTCCATGTCTCCTCTCCCTCCCTCCCTCCTTCCCTCCTTCCCTCTCTCCATGTCTCCCTCTCTCCCCCCCATCATTCATTTCTCCTCCTGACCCTCCTTCTCTGTGTTGGTTGCTGTCTCTTCCTCCCCCTTCATCTCCCTTCCCCATCTTCCTCTTCCTCTCCTTCCCCACCTCTCTTTCTTCCTCTCTCTCTCCCTTCACTTCAACTCCTGTTCTTCTCATGTGTCTTTCCAGCACTGATTCCTGGGTGCCAGAGATATACCCCGTGCATCACGCCTTCACGAAGCTAGGGACCCCGCTTGGCAAGCTGGGGCCTGCTGCTCTCCAGTCTCATTTCCTTCTCCTTTACATCAGGTGCAAGGGTGGGTGTCCGGGTGGGAAGCCCCTAGGTGGTCCCAGGGGACAGCACTTGTGATGGGCGTTTCTGTTACCTGTAAGCTGTCAGGTACCATTTGCATGTCTTTCTCCTCAGTTTGATAGTAAACACATGATATTTGATTTACTTTTATGGAATAAACATTTGCCTGTCAATTTTGGGAATTTTTTTCTTCCAAAATATTTTCATTGAAATTAGAGAATTTTGTACAATATATTTTGATCATATTTCGATCCTGTCCCCTATTCCCTATTTGCATCTCCCCTTAGTGCCCTCCTCCACTTCATGTGTGTATATAGTGTGTATATATGTGTGTGTGTGTGTGTGTGTATATATATATATATATATATATATATGGTCTAATTTGTGTCTGCCCTTTGGTGTGGGTTTCTTCAATGGAGCCTGGTCAACCTACAAAGCCTCACAGCCTTAAAGAGAACTGACTCTCCCTCTCCCTGCACCTATCAGTTGCCTGTAGTTCCTCACAAAGGTTGGGGCTTCTAACCCACTTTCCCATGTATATGCTGAGATTGTGTCTGGCTTGAGCTTACATGGGGCTGTCCCCATTGCTGTGAGATCCTATGAGTAACTGCCCAGCTGCCTGGAAAGCACCGTTTCCTTGTGGCCACCCAGCCCCTCTGGCTCTTACAATCTTTTTCTTTCTCAATGATCCCTGAGCCTTGGCATGCAGAAGGCTGATATAAGCGTCCTATTCAGGGATAAGTTGTGGGTTGCTGTGTTAATCACCATCTGCTGCATGAGTAAGGTTCTCTGGTGAGAGTTGAGATACGTATTATCTGTGGGTATAACAATAAGTCATTAGGGGTCAGTTTAATACTATATCCATCTAGCAGAACAGTAGTAATAGGTAGGTTCTTCCCTGTGACCTGTGCCACAGGTTTCTAAGCCTGATATCACTGTCAGGTATGGTCTCCATCTGGTGAAGCAGAACTTTAGTCCAATGAGAAAGTGGTTGGTTACACACATAAGATTCATGCTGCTATCGTACCAGTAGGCATATCTTGCCAGGGAAATTGTTATTGTAGTTCCCAGAACTCACAGCTGGCCAAGGTTAATGATTACTTTCCTCTTCCAGTAGTATGCACAGCACCTTCGAGCAGCTTGAAAGCGAACCAGCAGAGATCAAGTATTGACGTCAGTACCAGCTGAATTCATATTTAGTATCTTCAACAGTAGAGTCCTATCATCAAGTTCTGGAATCTGGAATGTACAAAAAAAAGTTAAACAGTGAGAACAGAAACAACAAACAACCCAATTAAAAATTGGGGAAGGGACATGAACAGGGAGTTCTCAAGAGATAAGACACAAATGGCTGAGAAATATGGCATTCAATTTGTGATGCTGATGCTTAGAGACCCCCTGGATGTGTGTCTGTCCTTCCCTGAAAACTCTTACTCCATTTCCACCCCAGGGACCAAACCGGCCTCCGTGTAATGAGGTTCAGAGTACTCATCCCTGTCTTAGCTCCATAGGACAGCCTCAATTCCACCAGCTAATTAGGGGAGTCCCTTCTATGATGAAACCTGTGACAATTCCTGTGGTGCTCAACACTTATCACCACATGAAAATTTACTTAATATTACTCTCTAAAAGATTTCATTATTTTAAATGTTTTAGCTTTACTTAACAGTAAGATCAGCCAAGTCAGCATTTTGATATCTTCATTCCACGTCTTCTTCCAGCTAGTCTCATAAATACAAGACCACACAAGTAAACCTGCCCGACTGGCTCTGACCTACAAGTTTCCTGTCAGGAGGGGAGGCAGGACTCCCTGCTGCAGAATACATTGCCCAAGTGAGTGAGGGTGTGGCATTTTCCCACTGACAGCTGGATTTGGTCTTATTACTGTTGTGGGACCTGGGCAAGTGCATATTATCCCAGGAGCATTGGGTATAGTCATATATTTTTTAAACTGTTATCTTAAGGATTTAATGCCTATGTTTGATGTGCACTGATCCCAACCTGCTGTGACTCTGTCTACCTCCCTGACCTGGGTTCAGTCTCCTAGAGGCTGGGATGCCTTCATCCCATCTCCATTGTGAACACTGGTCAGATCGAGCCCTCTGCAGTATGTTTACTTACATGGTGCAATGGAAGGTCAGGACATCTGCCCGCCTTTCAAATAGACCATAAGCACTTAGATAAAGAGACAGCATTTCATGATTCTTTGTACCTGTCTAGGGCTCAGCACATGGTGGTGTCCTGAGAGGACCTCCTGACTTATTAATCCATTTCCATTTCCTGGAACTCTGAGCTGTGCCAAGGTGGGCTCTGTTGAGGAAGGCAGCTCGGGTTTGCTACCAGGTTCCACAGAACAGCCCTGGCTTCCAGCAGGTCCTCTGTTTTCAGGCTCCCAGTACTGCCACCATTTCCCATCTATGTTTCTATTTTTCCTGCGAGACTAACTTTATTGATCCCGCTAATTCTCTTTCCCACCTTCGGCATGGGGAGTTGATATTACCCGCACTGTAATGCCTCTTGTGCTTTGCAAATTACAGGCTAATAATGGATGGAATGACAAGACACACTGTTTCAGGGAATCACAGAGAAAGCTATGAACTGTCCTTTTATTTTAATGGTTGGGGGTAATGTGCCCTATGAGTCCGTTCACCCAGGGAAAATGTCCTCCCAGCTGAGCCTACTCCATGGGAAGCCGAGGAGGATTTCTGCACTTGAACATTTTTGGTTTTGAATTCCTGAAGGCAGCTATAGATTTCCTAATGAGGGGATTATTATTATTTTTCTTTTACAACAATTATAGTTGACATTTTTTTTTCTTCTCTTGCTTGAAAATAAGTTTGAGGAGGTCTTAAAAGAAATCATACAAGGGAGGCTGTACCGTGAAGTTTCGAGTTTGTTATAAAAAAGAAACCTAAAAAAAAAACCAAAAAAATAAAAATAAAAAGCCAGGTGTGGTGGCACAAGCCTTTAATCCTAGCACTCGGGAGGCAGAGGCAGGTGGATCTTTGTTGAGTTCAAGGCCGGCCTGGTCTACAGAGTGAGTTCCAGGACAGCTGGGGCTATAGGGAGACCCTGTCTCGAAAAAAAGACACCCCAAAAAAAAAAAAAAAAAAAACAAACCTCTCCTGGCCTGCTGTAGAGACCAGGAAAAGTGTCTCTGATACATGTTCTTTTAGCTCAATAACTAATTAAAATCCCAGCCACCAGCAGCAGAAAAGTTTCACCTGATCTTATCTGCCATTTAGAACTCTGTGCAAGAAAAAGAGAAAGAAAAAAAGGAAAATAAATGGATTCTCTATTGACTGTGGGTTCCCTGGTATCCTTCATCTTTCTGGGTCTCCTCAGGCCTCAGGAATGTCTGGCACTCAGTAGACATCTAATAAATATTGATTACAGAACAAAATGGATAACCCTTTTTCCCTTTAGCATGTTTCTATTAAGTTATATTAATAGACACAGTTGGATGACTTTTCACAAATTCAAAGCCATCTGTAAAGCCAGAACCCCAACCGAGACACCAAGTAGCACTCTAACCCAGATGTCCCTCTATGTATGTCCTCAGTTAACTGTCATCCTCCAGACATGTACCAAATCGACCTGCTTTGGGATGACACAACACATCTTCCTCTGCTCCTGGTTTCTTCTATTCAGTGTCAAGTTTCTGAAGTCTGTCTAGACTGGTACATGGACTTTGGATCTGTCCTCTCTCATTGCTGTATGGAGTTCCATCATAGATAAATGGAGTGAATGTTTGTCTTTTGAAAACCCATATGTGGAATCCTTAAAGCCAAGTATGGTGTTATTTGGGGTGGTTATTTGTGAATGAGTGAGCACACCCATGTACATACATCACACACATACACACACCGCACACAATAAATATCTTCTCTACTACAAATAAAGACTAAAGGAACTGAGATAATGTATATTGTTGCTTAGCATCTTATACCCAGTGTACAGTACATGCACACAGCAGGCACTCAGTAAATGCTCACAGATTAGAAGACTGTACAGATCCAGGAGAAGTTGAATAAGTTGACAAATCATCCAAGGATTTGATGTCTCAAAAGAATGTTGGCTGTCTCTGGTGTTGCAGACATTCTGAAAACCCCGGACACAATCTTTCATGGACTATGAAGTTCCCAGGCCTCTGGGAGCCCAGATCAGCTCTCTAAGTAATTGTGTCTTTAAGTTCTTCCATTTGATTTCCATCATCATCCATTGCAAGTGGGAGTTGTTGATTTCCTTTAATTAAAGCTGGAAGGATGGCTTCCTGAGTGGGTAATATATTTCTCTGAGTTCAACATTTCATCTTCATGGTTCACATTTCACTCAGAAATGGGGCAGATTCATTGAAAGGACAGCCAGACAGCTTGCTCTTTGGCTGCTTGTTTGCCTACGTTTAGCGAATGAATAAATAACATGCCTATTCATTATCAACTTTGGAGTGAAAATAATTGCTGGGTTCCCTCGTTTGCTTGGAATAGCGCTCTTTGCATGTGGAGTGCCTTCTGCTTCTGTTACCACATTACTTCCCATCAATGGGCCAGAGCATCCTCCAGAGGCTGGTGTATACCTTGAGCTCACCTCCGAGTGCAGCCATCAGTCTTCCAAGTACTCGAGAGTCTTGTTCTGTGTACTGTGAATGCTCATTTATGGACGGAGACCTTAGGACCCTCAGAAGCAAATGAGTCTGCTAGCCCCATTAATTTTCTGAGTACACCCCTGGGGCACCTGGGGTATTGTAATTACTACTAGGAAAGTTGAAATTCCTGTGCGCTTTGCAAAAAAGGCATATTACAGATAAGAAACACTAATTTTTCCCCTTTTTGAACACATGTATAACCTTGACGATGGACAGTGATAGAGCTATCAGGGTGACTCTGGGTGAATGAAAAATTTAAGTCATCCTGAGACTTGATCACGCATCTCTAAACCATCAGACACATTTGCAAACTGTCTACTCTGGACAAAGATGAAAAATTACTGGGTCCCTCACCTTGATCCTGGACTTGGACGAAGACACCATATGAGTTAGTTTTCCTATGGTTATGATAAAATACCTTCATGCACAGCCATGCTTACTGCAGCTCTCTTCACAATAGCAAGGAGCTGGAACCAACCCAAGTGCCCCTCAACTGATGAGTGGTTAGAGAAAATGTGGTACACAATGGAGTTCTATGCAGCAGTAAAGAAAGATGACATCATGAGTTTCACAGGTAAATGGATGGAACTAGAAGATATTATGTTAAGTGAAGTAACACAGTCCCAGAAAAACAATGAATGGCATCCCTCATCTGTGGATGCTAGTGCCAATTACCCAGTTGTAAGTATTTCTTGTGCATGGCCCCTTGAGCTTTTGTCCAAGTAGTTGGGAGAGATGCATATTGGAAACAACAACAACAGAAAGGACTGCATCAAAGAACTGACTGAAATGGTGAACTTCTGCTCAAAACAGTCAACTTCCACATGGGGAATTTTGAGAAAGACTGAGAAAGAGATGAAAAGCATGTTTGGCAGAATGCATGAGTTCTGGTAGGGTAGGGGGGTAGGTTGGGGGACATGGGTCTAGATCTGATTAGTAACATAATCCTGTACAATATATATATATATATATATATATATATATGTAATAAAAATTTAAAAAATACCTTCATACAAACAACTTAAGGAAGGAAGGAAGGAAGGTTTATTCAGGCTCACGGTTCAAGGATACAGTCTATCATGACTGGGAAGTTCTGGCAGTAGGAACCTGGGGCAGTTGGTCGGTCATGTTCCGGGTGGTCAGGAAACAAAGAGAGATGGATGGTGGTCCTTGGCTCACTTCCTCCTTTTCATTCAGTCAAGGACCTCAGCCCAGGGAATGGTGCCCCCCCACATTTAGAGTGGGTCTTCCCACCTCAATAACCTAGTGTAGGTAATCCTTCATGCCCAGAGTCTTGTCTCCTAGGTGGTTTTAGATCCTGTGAAGGTGGTAATCGATACTAACCATCCCAGATGCCTACCTGGCTGGTGTTTTTTTCCATTCTTTTTTGATTTGCCTATATGTTTTATTCCCTCCACAATGGCCTACAAGAGGACACTTATCACGACTCCCCCTTCTCAAGAACTCCAAGCTCCCACTTCCCTCCCGATTCAGCCCAAAGCCCCTTGCTTGCTTCATGGGACACTGCATGTGTTCCAGTTCTCGGCTGCTTTTGTAGTTTTGTTTCTCCTTCCTGTCTGTTCTTTGAAACCATCTGCCCAGCACGTGGAACCACGGGCAGCTTCCTGAATGTATTCCATGATTTATAGTTCTTTGCCATTGCTCACAATTTTTTCTTCACTTCCTCTCAAAGTCATACATTATTTGAAGTGATAGTTAAAGAGCTATGACCTGGGTGTGAAATGCCCCCCTCCAGGCTCGTGAGCTTGAACAGCTGGTCCTCAGGTGGTGGCACTCTTTTAGGAGGCTGAGGGAGGGTAGAGGTGAATCAAGGCGGGCAGGGCTTTGATGGATATAATCCAGCTCATCTTCCAGTCCACCTCTGCTAAGATGTGAACGAGTCATGCTGCAGGCCATTAACGTAGATGCCTTCCTTGCCACAGTACACTGTACGTTCTAAACGGTGAGCTGGAACAGACCACTCCCCTTTACCTCATCTCTGTCAGATATTCTATTACAGACAGGAAACAAGAAATGAACATGGGAGACTATCAATTCAAATCTATAGAATTCCGTAACTTTCTGACAGGAGCCAGAGTAATGCCATAGGGAGTGAGGCGGCCTAGAACAGGCAAGCTATCTCCAAAATGAGCAGCAGCTGCTACCCAGAAACATCCAGTGCTTCCCAGAATAGAATGGAGTTGTTGTAGTGTTTAGCTTTTCAAGAAAGGTTAGTAACATAGACTTTGATTTTAAATCTGCCCCCCCCACACACACACTCACACGCCACCCTCTTTTTTTACTTTAGTTTTTAAAAAGTGGAAATCAATTAAAAGTGGGTTTGAGATCTCAGTAATTCTTGGCGTTGTCTTTTGACCCTCAGCTTACATAGTAACAGGACACCTCACGAAGCCATGGTCTTTTGCCTTAATATCAGGGCTTTGTGGTTCAGCCGACGGCAGCAGGAACCTGACTCACTGTGTCTCTGGAAGTCAGCCTCCTTGCAGGATACACGGGGATGCTCAGTGGCTCGATGGGTGGAGAGCAGCACAACAAAGTATCTCCTTTTCCATTTGAAAGCTTGTAGACAAAAGACTGGAGAGGTGGCCATACCTTTTGTAACGACAAGGAAAACAATGTTGCTTTAGCTGGCCTTTAACCATGGCCATAGGTAAAGCAGTCGTCCGCCAGTGAAGAGTAATTTGAGAGAATATTAGTCCACCTGCCTATTGCATGGGATGCTATCCCATCAGCACCTGCAGTGAACTGCACCATAGTAGAACATCTCCTTTGTGAAGCATCCTTGGGAGCTTGGCTTGTCTATCATTCTGAAACTGAATAGAAAACTCTGCTTTTGGCATCTTTTCTCATTGACACCAAGAAGCTTCTGTGTGACTTCAGACAACTTGCCTCCCCTCTCAGAACACTGGTTATTTTCAGATGTTCATAGAGAACTGATGATGGGTGATGTCTGAGGTCTCTGTCATCACTGGTATTTGGTTTAGAGCAGGTGAGGGCTAGGGCTCAGCTGTCTGGTGTGCAGGAAGCTCTGCATTTGATCTCCAGCACCATATAAATGGAGGAAAGTGGTAGTAGAAGGCAGTAGTCCCTGGGCTCGGGAGGTGGAGGACAGGAAGATCAGAGGTTCAAGGTCTTCCTCAGCTACTGGGAGGCCAGCTTAAGCTACATGAGGTCCTGTCTCAAAAACAACAAAACAACAACAAATACTCCACCCCCCTCAACCCAAGGCAGATCAGAAACTCAAATGCTTGAAAGAAAGAGAGAAGCAAAGATTCCAGCTGGGTAAAAAAGTCTAGCAGATGCACACCTCACACCTGTCTGAAGGGGGCAGTCGCTGCACAACACCAGCTAGCTAGGGCTGCATGGCCAGCCCAGCCCAGAGTTACCCCATCAACTGAATTTTTAAAACTATGCCAGAATCCATGATTTTATGTGAACAGGCCCAATGGCTTCAATGTTGGCAACTAAACGACTTAAGCAAACACAATCCAGGCTGGCAACAAAAAACAATGATCTTGGATGAATTCGATTTATCCCTGACCCAGTCCCCAGGAGGACCAGAATGAAAGCTGATTGGCTAATCCTACATCACATGGCCACTCCCTTTGTAATGGCCCTTTAAATTAAAATTGGAGAAAATTAAACACAAATGACATATGTGTGCCACAAGGCTCAAACCCAAAAGACTAACACCACCCAGACCCCTCCTGCTTGCTTGCTTTCCCTAAACCCCATGCATGGTTTGTTTTGAAATTTCTTGAGTTGAAAAGAAGCCAGACAACTATTGTAAGCAGACTTTCCTCACTCACACTGGGTCTCTGCTTTCTCAGAGAGGCGGCTCCAAATAGAAGCACAGGGAAGCATGCGTTCCTCCGAACCATGCAGACCCTCCCCAAGGAGACCCTGACTCCCGTCTCAGGGATCTGACTTCTCCGGCACTGGCTGTTGTTTGTTCTCCTCTCTCTAAAGCATTCATAGCTCATCTCAGGCTTTTCCACGTCAGCAGAATCCACCTCACTAGTACAAGATTCCTTTTGAGCTCCAGGGCTTCATCCTGATTAACTCTATTTATATAATTTATTTTGGTTGCCTGTTTCCCTTTTAGGAGATCGATACAAATTTAAATGAGAAGTGAGAGTATTTGCAACCACTTCAAGTGTTGATCAAACAGGGCCAGTCTGCAGCTCCTGCTCTGTGTGGGAGGAATACCCTGCAAGACTATTGAGTTCCCTCTTCTCCCAGAAGGAGAGGGATGGAGGAGGGGGAAAGAAAGAAAAGGGAGAGAGAGAGAGAGAGAGAGAGAGAGAGAGAGAGAGAGAGAGAGAGAGAGAGATTCCAGAATTGAACCCAACCGTGCATTTGATGGCATTTTTCTTTTTTGTCTCAGGAGTGTCCTTTTCTCACTTCTTACTGTGAACACTGTGTGTTTGTTTAAGAGTACTAGGCTGCCTTAGACATTGTCGATCCTGGGAGACCTGAGAAGACATAGATGGCAGGAGGAATTGGCCATCAACAGGCCTTTGTCATGGTGTGGTTCTGCCTCACTGAGTCAGAGCTGACTGGGGTGTCCCAATCTACGGAGGCAGCTGCGTAGGCTCTCTGGAGGAAAACATGGATTCCCACATCAGTCAGATGCAGAAATCAGTTCTAAAAGCAATGGATACACAGGTGTTTTAGAGAAACAGGGAAGCTATGAGAGACGTTAGGTGTCCATTCAGAATAGGAAAGCTCCAGTTGACGAGATAGAGGACAGAGAGTGGAAAAACAAGTGGTTGGAGACGCCTCAGTCAGTAACATGCTGTCCTTACAATCGCAAAGACTTGAGTAAAATCCCTCAGAACCCACATTTAAAAAATTAAAAAAAAACTGGAGCATGGAGTTGTGGCTGTAATCCATGGATTACACGGCCCCAGGGAGGTCGAGCTAGGCAGATCCCTGGGGCTCAAGGGCCAGCCAGCCTTGCTACTGGTCAAGTCCCAGGACAGTGAGAGACCCTGCCTCAAACAAAACAAAATCACAACCAAACATGGTAGATGATGCCTGAGGAATAGCACCCAAGGTTATCCAATGGCCTCCACATGAATGTGCACATACACACACATACACATACCTCACACACATGACCAGACACACACACATGCCCACAAAAATGATGGTTATACTGCTTACAAAAAATTAAGACAATATACAAACAAAAGCTAACGATGACCTGAAGATAGATTATTTCCCATGCAAGTGACAGACCAAGGGTTAATATTCATATAAACTGACAAGAAAGTAAATAAACAAGCGAGTTTAAAATTGGACAGAACACAAAAGCAGGCAGTTTCTGAATAGGAGGACGATGTGCATTTGCCCACCACTAATCAGAAAAGTGGAAATTATGACAGCTGTGTGGTTGTGCTTGTGGTGGTTTGAATGAGAATGTCCCCCATAAGCTCCAAGTATTTGGACATTTTGTCCCCAGTTGGTGGCGCTGTTTTGGAAGATCTCAGAAAGTCTGGCTGTGCTGGAGGAAGTGCATAACTGGGAGTGGGCTTAGAGAGTTCACAAAGCCTTACCAATGTCCAGTCACTCTGCTTCCAGTGTCTGCTTGAAGGTTTGAACCCTGCTTTCTGCTCCTGCTCAGGCACCTCCCGCCACTGTGCCTCCCCACCTTGATGGACTCTAATTCCCCTGAAACTGCCAACCCTAAGCTCAAATAAACCCTTCCTTTTATAAGCTCCCTTGGTCATGGTGGTTCTATCACAGCAACAGAAAAGTGACTAATACAGCACTCTTTTGTCAGAGTAATAAAGAATTAACCACTAATAACTTCTGGTGCCGGGAATGTGTGAGGAAAAGAGTCAGATGCAAGAGGATGAAACTGTGCATACTTTCAATAGCATAGACTTTGCTAGTTGTATTAAGAAAATAAAAATATTCTTATCATTATAGCTAACAATTCCCTTTTGTGAAGTTTATCTTCCAGGAACAGATAAAAGTCACACAGAGATTTATTGGTCCAATCACATATAAGTATTATAGTATTTTTTGTTGTGTCCTCTTCAAATAAGAGGAAAAAAAGAAAAGACATTGACAGAGAGGGAGGGAGGGAAGGAGGAAGGTGACTAATAGTGAGTGTTCAGAAAGAAATAAAGGTGGTTGAAATGTGGTGACGTGATACTTCTGAGGTATGTGATGCCTTGTGACTGTTTAGAGGAGCGAGGTACATCTATTCGTACCTACATGGAGAAACAGTGATGGTGTAATTATGAACCAAGTTTAAAAGTCAACGACATGCAACCATCCCATAACAAAACATGAAGAGCAGGCTCACTTTAACCTGATCTATGATGCTGGAGGATGTTGGCTGCTGAGCCAGGCGGACACTGTTAGGGGAAAACTTCTGCGTGTATCGGTGAGGGGAAGCTTCTGTTCCTTTACAAGACTATTAACAGGGATTGGGAGATAGTTCAGTTGGTAAAGTGTTAGCCTTGAGTTTGACCCTTAGCACCTGTGTAAAAAGCCATGTTGTAAAATGGGAAACTGGATTTAGGCAGATTAGTGTACTTGGCAAAGTTCCAGGCCCGTGAGAGACACTGTCTGGAAGGAAGAGAAAGGATGGAAAGTGTTGGCAAACAATACCTAAAATTGTCTTCTTACCACTACATGGACACACACACACACACACACACACGCGCGCACACACACACACACACAGAGGACATTTAACAGACAGTGCTCTTCCTGTTTGGGCTCAAACTTTTTGGAGAAACTTAAAAGGAAGCAGCTGAGGCCACCAAGTTACTAGAACTCATTCTTTCTAGAATAAACCTGGACTATTGTAATACGGACTGAGCCTGCCCAGAAGCTTAGCTCCGCCATCTTTCTTTGTAGCAAGCGCTGTGTTCTATGACTTTGAACTGAGCATGCGCATGAATGGGTCCACCATCTTTCCATTCTGAACACATGATCATGACCTTAAACTGAGCATGCTCAGTTCCTACATATGATTCCCTATGTGAACGTGCCCAGCCCTCACTGCTTTTAGAATAACTCTTGGTATGGGAGCTGGCGGCGTCTTCCCACTGTAACTGAGAACCGGTGTCAGCAGCATTGAGTGGCTTACTTCTGGTCAGGTCTCTGCATGAAGATATGTGAATGAAAGCTTAGTAAAAGGCTTAAAGAATTTTATACCTGTCACTCAAACTGGGGAGCTGGAAAGCTGGTTTTGGTCATGTATTTTCTTTTCTGAATTCTTTTTTCTATGTAATTAAAAGAACCAACACACTGTGGCATAGGATATAACACACTTCCTTTGTTCAGAGACAGCATCACTTTTCAAGTAACCCCAATGCTCTCGTTAGCTGCTGCAGTAAATGTTTCTCCATTCTTTATCTTCAGCTGTATTCCTTGTCTTTGCACTAATCTAGAGGAGAGGGCAATGCTAAATAAAGTACTCAAGGGTCTGGTGTTTTGGAGACAGGGTCTCCTGTAGCTCCAGCTAGAACTTGTTATGTAGACCAGGCTGACCTTGATCTCACAGAGATCCTCTTGAGATGTCTCTCGAGTGTTGGGATTAAAGGTGTGTACCACCACACTTGGAATACCTGAGGGTTCTGAAGGCAGGCTTAGTGGATTCCATTCTCTCCTTCAGCATTTAGGACTTGTAAATTAATTAACCTCACTTTGCCTCAGTTTCTTAAACTGTCAACTGACAAAGTTATTGAGATTAGATGAATTAATCATCGAGGCTGTTTAGAACTGGCCCTGGATTTTAAGAGCCAGAGGTGGTGGATGACCACAAGGAAACAGAGTTTTCCATTCAGCTGGTCAGTTACCCATATGAACTCACAGCAATCGTGACAGTGCACACAAGTCCAGTGGAAGCACCAACCTGACAAGGCCCCAGCACAGACACAGAGAAGTGGGCAAGAAATCCAAACCCACCCTAAGGAAATTTTGGCAACCGATGTGCTGGAGGAGGAGCAACAGCCTCTTACGGAAATGAGACTCTTGTTAGGTTATCCAGGTTCTTGTAAATAGACCCATACTTAAGGACATTTGGGGACACAAATTAGACTCTATAGACCTTATTATATATAGTAGTGTACATTAAATTAGGCAGAGGGCAATAAGTGGAAGTGTGAACATGGAAAGGGAATCTAAACACCACCAAATTTTATTGTATAAAAATTGCAAATATTCAATTAAAAATATAGATGACAGGGCCTGGCCAGCTTTTCACAAAAATTAGCTGTTAATTCTCACAGCTTTGATTCCGTTTTCTAAAGCAGAGATAACAAAGGCCTTTCCACATATGTAGCTCTCCCTTGTGCTTGATGAGAAAATCAACGTGTGTGCATCTGTGTGGGATGTATATTTACATGCATGTTTCGTGAGTAGTGCATGTATGTATGTATGTGTGTGAGGGTGTTTATGTGCATATGTGTGAGTGTATGTGTCCATATATATGTGTATGTGTGTATATGTATGCATGTGCATGGTGAGTGTGCATGTGTGGATATATGTGTGGTTTGAATGTATGTGCCATATGTGTATATGGTATGTATAGCATGTAATGAGTGTATGGTATATATGTGTATGTGCTGTGTATATGTGTGGTGTTTGTATGAAGTATGTGGGTATGCTGTGTGTGTTCATGCATATATGTATGGTATGTTAGTTTGACAGGTGGGATTTACCTGGGAGAAGTGTGCCTTATTGCTTTATCATTATGTTTTTACTATTGAAAAATTTCAACCAACATTGTTGCCATTTGGTAATTAGAAAACTTTAACCTCTGTTAAATGCTGGAATGTTTTGTGCTGATTGGTGGTGGTCCCCACCCTCCAGATTATGCCTACAGTCACTCTCTCTCCAAGCTTCTCCAACAAGAATAGGATGAAGGTTTTGCTCCCACACCCCAATCCCAGCTCCAGCCCTAGGTCATGGACTCCTTCTGCACATGCTGTGTGATGAACATAACCTCTAACAACTCTAATGCATTACCTGTGCAAAGTGTTCTTTTTAAAATCCATGAACAGTAATAGTCTGTCAGACGAAGCTACATCTCTGCCTTGGGTACCACTTACCAAAGCAAAGGTGGGCTCCTGGGATCTGCAGCTGGCTGTCCTACCCCCATCACACTCTCTTTGACAGTGTTATTCAAATTACTCTCTACCTGCAGCTGGCATGATAAATAATGAAACCTCTGAAAGAATATTGAAGTCTTAAAAAAATGGACTTAACTATCACCTACACAAGCTTTTACTGCAACCTACAGGGTGTCTTCCTCAAATTCACTGCTCAAAAATCTCTCGAGCCCTGGCAATCTTTCAGAATAATACCGGGTAATGAATACCCACCTGATAATGTGTTATAATTTCTACATCTGGCTGCAGATAGAAGCCAAGCCCAGGTTTGTACAAGCTGAAAAAGACTAAAATGTCCCTGGCTTCAAACAAAGAGCAGTGCCAGTAATAGACTTTAACCCACTTCATCCTCAGAAGCCAGGGAGGAAGAAGAAAGCAGGAAGACTGGGGAACAGGCTTAGAGGGTACATGGAGCTCCCCTAAGCCGGCTGCGGTAGGATGGGGCAGTGACTTGAGCAAAAGGAAAAGCAGCGAAGATGGAGGGCAGGGCTTCAGGACTGGAAATCTATACCCAGGCCTCAGGGGAGGCTCCAGGAGAACCTACTTCACAGGCCAGGAATCAAAGCTGCAGAAGAAAAGAACTCCTTCCCCGAAGCCTCAAGAGCTACAAAGTTCAGTAGGCCAGGGTCTAAAAGCAGGCGCCCGTTTTTCCAGTCCACGTGAGCCTACAAGAAGAGCCGTTTCTGTTCCTGGTTGACAGAGCGATTGCTATGAGCAGGTCTCTAGCATGTATTGAAATTGAATTCACGTGCAGACCTTCTGAACTGAAAATCACCCACTTCTAGGTAAAGCAATTTCCAGCTCATGTGTCAGTGAATCTAGGCCGGCTGGTTTGTATGTGGGCTTTGCAAGGAAGACTGACTTCCTTCTCACTAACATGTACCCCTACTCTGTTAGAGGTGACACCTGTGTCTCCAGTAGTGGCATTCCCAACCCTTTCCTACCCTAGATTGACAGAAGGGGTAAGGGTTGAGACGAATGGGAGGGAGGGGAAATCGGGAGGGTGCTGTGTTATATGAGATGCACCATTATAATTTCTGCCTTGGACAGTGACCTTTCACCCCTTGAGATGGAATATTTTGTTTCTATGTTCCCATCTCCTGGGACAACCTTTTCTGGGACAACATTCCTCAAATCTTCAAAGGGCCTTATGAACCTGAAGAGGTTAAAAGGAGTCAGCGAGGTCTTCGTGTCTATCTCCAGTCCGTCCTTCCTTTAACACAGGTGTTTTGAGATCTTACCATGGTGCATCATGATTGGATGGAGGGTCTATGATGGAGAACCTGCATGGAGCTTTTTTTTTAGTTGGAGACAGGTATTAAACAGTCATCTTGGGACTCGGGAATGATTGTGTGAAGATCTTTGAAGAAGCAAGGACAAGGTGACATGAGACGTTTCCAGGGCTGGCAGGTTTGTGGGAGGGTTCCTTGAAGCATAGAAATTTAAACAGCTTACAGCATGAATTATTAGTTGGGAAGATTAAGGAATGTTCTAGATCCTGGCCTATGGGATTAAGCTGGGATTTAGTATGGTCTTTACAGCGATCACGTTGATTTACACACCAGCAGTCTCAACCTCATCTGGGACTGTGTTAGAAATACAGGAACTCAGGATTCTCTCCCAGGTGAATAACTCAGAATCTGAATATTTACCTGGATCTCCAGGCAAGAAGTTTATTTATATGAATCTTGAAAGGAGTTGCTTGGTAGAAAGAATCATGTTTAAGGAGGAGGGCAATTATTATTATTTTTTAGGTTAACTTGCCATGAATTAGAACCATCTGAGTACGGAGCCCATTTGAGGAATCGGCTTAATTGCCTTCACTGATATGGGAACACCGACCACAAATGTGGGTGGCAACAGCTGATAGCAGCCTAAATAAGGAGGGGCTTCAAAGAGGGAAGAGAATTTGCCTTTTTCTGGCTTGGCCTGCCCTGATTTACCCTGTCAGTGCTGCTGTTCACTATTCTGCTGATCTCAATCCACACTGCATGCTTCTTCCATCATTGACGAAAGACAAAAGACTCTCCGGGAACCTTCAAGTTTTAGGCACCAGATTAGGACTGCTGGGCACCCAAAGGCCTCAAGGATCAAGCAACTACCAGGTTCTCAGCCTTACAGGTGTGATTCAGGCTGTTGTTACTATTTTGACATAAGCTCATTTAATAACACACACACACATGCATGTTTGTATATATTCATCTTAGGTTGTTTCTCTAGAGAGCCCTGACTAGAATACATTAAAAGGAACATTAGATTGGGGTTCCTGGAGCTCAGAGAGAGAATGAGGTGTCAGTAATGGCTGAGATAACACTGGGGGAGAGAGGCAGGGCAGACCACATCAGATTTTGAAACCATGTTAAGAATAAAAGAAATACTCAAAGGCAAAAACAAAACAAAACAAAAAACAAAACAAAACAAAAAAAACCCCACAAAAAACTGATGCAGGAGTGGGAGATAAAGTGCTTGGCTTTCTGGCATGAGAACTTAAGTTCAACCACAGACTCCTCTGCCTTTGGTCATGAATCTGGACATTTCCAGCCTGCCTGAGACTGGCTGAATCCAGCCTCCACATGGTGGGGAGCTTCCCAGTCACACTGTGCCCATCCCCCAAACTTGGGATCATCTGAAGCTCCTCTTGCTGCTGCAGGGTTAGACTCCCCCTGCATGTTAGTAGGGGCCCAGACCTTTGGAGACTGCCCAAAAGCACCTGAATCAAGCCTCCCCCTAGCAAGCCTCCCCCTAGCAAGCCTCCCAAGTTGTGCTGCGCCACCTGCTGGCTAGAAGGGGCCAAGACATTAGAAAGAAGCCCGAGAATATCTGATTGTTGCTTGACTGGGGCCTCGGCAGGAGCTCCTGTGTAGCTGGCTTAGAATCATCTGATCTGTCACATATAAAATCAAAAGAGAGAACCTGAAGCCTATACCAAAGTTTCACACCTAATAAGAAAACAACTAAGGCACATCAAAAATACAAACCAGTCAGTCTTCAACTCAACAAAGGAAGATGTTAGTTTCATACCAGAATCACAAACAAAAGAAATCCACATGCCAAAATCACAATGAAAAAAATGTGAAAACAAAAATAATATTTCCCTACTAAACATTACCAGTCCTAAAGAAGAGTTCTACAATGAGGCCCCCTACAGATAATCCGGGACACAGAATTTAAAAGGACAATCATAAACACGATCAAAGAATTCAATGAATTTAAAGAATACACAAACAAATCAAAGAACTAAAAGAGGACAGGGATAAACTTCTGACTGAATTCATAAAACAGAAATACTGAAGAAAACTCAGGCTGAACTGAAAAAGGAAGTAAAATGCTCAATAAGCCAACCAGAAATGATGGGAGAGAGTCTCAGCAACAGAATGAATGAAACATAATACAGAACAGCAAGACTAGATGATAAAGTTGAAGAACTGGACTGCTCAAGCAAAGATTATGAAAAATTTATAAAAACATAGGAATGGAATATGCAGGAAATGTGGGACATTATGAAAAGACCAAACCTACGCATCATAGGTACAGAGGAAGGAAGAGAATCTTGGGCTAATGGTATTGACCAGATCTTCAACAGGACTATAGAAGAAAACTTCCCCAAATTAAGAAAAGACATGCATGGGCACAAATACAAGAAGCACATAGAACACCACACAGACAGGACCAGAAATAAAATTCCCCACACCATATCATAGTAAAAACACTAAATGTACAGAATAAAGAGAGAATACTGAAAGCTGCAAAAGAAAAACAATAAGTCATATATAAAGGAAAACCCATCTGTATTATAGCTGACTTTTCAGTGCAAGCTGTGAAAGCCAGAAGAGCCTAGACCAAGGTGTTCCTGGTTCTAAATGATCATAGATGCCAACCCAGAATAGATTACCCAGCAAAATGTTTATTATAGTTGAAGGAAAAAGAAAAATCTTCTATGGCATGAATAGGCTGAAAGAATTCATGTCCAGAAAACCAGCCCCTCAGAGAATACTTGAAGCAATACAAAGAGTGGGAGAAAGGAATGACTATACCCAAGTGGCAACAGAAAGAAATAAATGGAGGCATAAAAGTGTAAAAAAAAAACTTATACCAAGAATGCAAACAAATTAAAATGATGGGAACCAATATCTGTCAATAATAGCTTTAAATATCAATGGACTGAACTCCCCAATCAAAAGACATATGCTAGTGGAATGGATTAAAAAACAAAATCCATTGAGATCATTGATCCACTTGGAGTTGATTTTTGTACAGGGTGAGAGGTAGGGGTTTAATTTTGTTCTTCTACAAATGACGATCCAGTTTCACCAGCACCATTTGCTGAAGATGCTATCCTTCCTTCATTGAGGGTTTTTTGCCCCTTTGTCAGATATGAGATGGCTGAAATTGTATGAGTGCAAGTTTGGATCTTCGATTTTGTTCCATTGGTCAACAGGTCTGTTTTGTGCCAGTACTAGGCTGTCTTTATGACTATGGCCCTGTAATATAGCTTGTAGTCTGGTAGGGCAATCCTCCCTGTATTGCATTTTTCACTCAGGGTTGCTTTAGCTATTTGGGGTCTTTTGTTTTTCCATATGAATTTAAGGATTTCCCCCCCAAGTCTGTGAAGAAGCTCATAGGGATTTTGATTGGGATTACGATGAATCTGTATATCAATTTGGGTAAAATGGAAATTTTTACTATGCTAATTTTCCCAATCCATGAGCATGGAAGGTCTTTCCATCTTTTGATGTCATTTTCGATCTCCTTCTTCAGGGGTTTAAAATTTTTTGTTGTAGAGGTCTTTGGTATCTTTGATTAGGTTTGTTCCCAGGTATCTTATTATTTTTGAGGCTATTGTGAGTGGGAAGTTCTTATAGCCCTTCTCCACTTGTTTATTGTTGGTGTAAAGAAAGGCTACTGATTTTGCTAGGTTAATTTTGTAGCCCGACACTTTACTAAAACTCTTAATTGTTTCTAGAAGTTTTCTGGTGGAGTTTTTAGCATCCCTTAGGTAAGCTATCATATCATCTGCAAAAAGGGATAGCTTAACTTCTTCTTTTCCGATTAGCACTCCATCAATTTCCTTCTCTTGTCTTACTGCCTTAGCTAGTGTTTCAAGCACTATGTTAAAGAGGAGTGGTGATAGGGGTCAGCCTTGCCGGGTTCCCACCTTTAAGGGAAATGGTTCCAATTTTTCTCCATTTAGGATGATGTTTAAAAAAAACACAAAATCCATCTTTCTGTTGTCTGCAAGAAATCCATTTCTCCTTCAAGGACAGGCACTATCTTAAGGTGAAAGGATGGAAAAATATTCCAAGCAAATGGCACTTAGGAGCAAGCAGGAGTTGCAGGAGTTGTAATTCTAATATCAAACAAAATAGACTTCAAACTAAAACTAATCAGAAGAGATAAATATGCTCACTTCATTCTAATCAAATGAACAATTAACCAAGAAGATATTAAAATCATGAATATATAGGCCCAAACTCTGATGCACCCAGCTTCATAAACACAATAATACAGGATTTTAAGACAGGTTAATCCCAACACACTTGTAGTAGGGGACTTCAATACCCCACTGTCTCCATTACACAGGTCAACTGGACAAAGAATAAACAGAGACACCTGAATTAAACAATGCTATACATCAAATGGACCTAACAGACATCTATTGAATATTCCACCCAAGCACCAAAGAATAGACTTTCTATTCAGTGCCTCGTGGAACTTTCTCCAAAATCGACCACATACTGGGACACAAAACAAACGTCAATAAATACAAAAAATGGAAATAATTCCATGGCTTCTGTCAGAACACAATGCAATAAAGCTTAATATCAACAGCAGAAGAAGCTCTAGCTTAAAGAGATTAAATAGAGATTAAATAGCATACTCCGGAATAATGAATGTGTCAAAGGAGAAATTAAGAAAGAAATAAATGTATTCTGGGAATTAGAAAGGACAGTACAACACAACGAAACCTCTGGTACACTTTAAAAGCAGTCATAAGAGGGAAATTTATAGCTCTAAGTGCCTACATTTAAAAAATCAGAAAGAGCATAAACAAATAACATTGCAACTCAAGACACATGAAAGTGAAAAAAAAATGAAGCCCAAACCCAGAAGACAAAAAGAAATAACAAAATTCACAGTAGAGATCAACAACATGGAAACATAGAAAACAACACAAAGAAACAATGAGTCCAAGAGCTAGTTTTTTTTTATAAAGATAAACAACATAGACAGCTCTTAGCCCATTTAACCAAAGAAAGAAAGAGCAACTCCAAATCCACAAAAATAGTGATGAAAGGGGAAACGTCACAACAAACACTAAGAAGATCCAGAACATTATAAGGGAATATTTTGAAAACCTATACTCAATTAAATTTGAAAACCTCAAAGGTATGGATGATTATCTTAAATCATAGGACTCACCAAGACTAAGCCATGAAGAGATCAACAGTTTAAACATCCATAACATACAAGGAAACTGGAACAGTAATACGAAATCTCACAACTAAAAATAGCCCAGGCCCAGAAGGATTTACAGCAAAATTCTACCTGACATTTAAAGAAGATGTACAGCCAATATTACTTAAATTATTTGAAACGATAGAGACAGAGTGAGAACGCCCCAATTCCTTCTGTGAAGCCACTATAATTCTAATACCAAAACCAGGTAAAGATACAACCAAAAAAGAAAACTATAGTCCCATATCCTTAACGAATATAGATGCAAAAATTCTCAACAAAATACTTGCAAACAGCATACAGGCACACATCAAAAAGGTCATATACCATGATCAAGACAGATTTATTCGAGACATGCAGGGATGGTTCAATACATGTAAGTCAATAAATGTCACAAATCACATAAATGGACTCAAAGGCAAAAATCACAGTCACATGGTCATCTCAATTAGATGCAGAAAAGTCCTTTGATAAAATTCAACATGCATTTGTGTTAAACGTCCAAGAGGGAATTGGACTGGAGGGAACATACCTCAATGTAATTAAAGCTATATACAACAAACCCACAGGCAACTTCATTCTAAATGGAGAAAATTGGAAGCATTCCCCTTAAAATCAGGACTCCAGCAAGGCTGTCTACTATTTCCACTCCTTTTTAATATAGTGCTTGAAACTCTTGCTAGAGCAATAATTCAAGAGAAGGGAATTAAAGGAGTACTAACTGGCAAAGAAGACATCAAATTATCCCTGTTTGCAGGTGATATGATATTATACCTAAAATTCTATCAGAAAACTCATAGAAATGAATAATACTTGCAGTAAAGTGGCAGGCTACAAAATTAATCTACAAAAATCAGTAGCCCTTCTATATACCAATAACAAGCAATTGGAGAACGAGTATATAGAAAACATCCTATTCACAATAGCCTCAAAAAGTAAAATAAAATAAAATCTTGGAATAAACCTGACCAAAGACTTTAAGGTCTCTGCAATGAAAATTTTAAATCTTTAAAGGAAGAGATTGAGGAAGACACCAGAAGACACCATGCTCATGGATTGGAAGAATGAATATTGTGGAAATGTCCACCCTACCAAAAGTAATATGTAGATTCAATGCAATCCCAATCAAAATTCCTAAGGGACTCTTCACAGAATTAGGAAAAAAAATCCTAAAATTCATATAGAAAAACAAAAGACCCCAATAGGCAAAGCAACCCGGAACAAAAAGAGTAATGCAGGGGTATTACTATCCTAGATTTCAAACTATATACTACAGAGCTATAGTTATAAAACAGCATGGTGCTAGCACAAAAATAGACCTGTAAATCAATGGAACAAAATTAAAGACCCAAACTTGAGTACATGTAATTTCAGCCACCTGATATTTGACAAATGAGCCAAGAACATTAAATGGAGGACCCACAGCATAGCATCTTCAGCAAATGTTGCTGGCAAAATTGGATCTCCACCTGTAAAAGAATGAAACTAGACTCTTATCTTTCACCTTGCATAAAAGTCAACTCCAAAGGGATTGAAGACCTCAGTGTGAAACTTGAAACTCTGAACCGTTAGAAGAAAACATTGTCAGTAACCTACGACGGTATAGGAAAAGAGTTTTGAAATCAGACATTAGTTGCTCAGGAATTAAGGACAATAATCAACAAGTGGGACCTTATTGAACCTAAAAGCTCCTGCACAGCAAAAGAAACAACCCAAGAAGTGAAGAGAAAAATCCACATAGTGGGAAAAAATCTTTACCAGTGATATGTCTGACAGAGGTTTAACATCCAGAATATATAAACTACTCAAAAACAAAGAATCAAGAAAACAAGTGTCCCAATGAAATATGAGATAAGGATTTGGACAGAGAGATCTCAAGAGAAGAAATAAAGATGGCTATGAAACATCTTAAAAAGTGTTCAGCATCATTAGTAATTAAGGAAATGCAAATTAAAACTACTTTAAGATTTCATTTAACCCCGGTATGACTGGCTAAGATCAAGAAAACAAATGATACCAAATGCTGGAGAGGGTGTGGCCAGGGTAGTACAAGAGACTCCCCAAATTAAATGCGTTATTGCCACAGCCCTTGATTGCATTCCAGAACTTGAAGGTAAGACCTTATTGCTGAAGACAGGACATGCTTTGGAGACCAGCAAGGAAGCTGGAGCTGACCTGGAAACCACCTCCCCTGAAGGCCAGCTCTCATAGAGTTGGAGGGCACTACACAAGCTGCTGAGGGAGAACTGGAATCAATGGTCTAACACCAGCTTTGAGAGCAAGTATACAACCGGGCGTGGTGGTGCACGCCTTTAATCCTAGCACTCGGGAGGCAGAGGCAGGCGGATCTTTGTGAGTTCAAGGCCAGCCTGGTCTACAGAGTGAGTTCCAGGACAGCTGGGGCTACAGGGAGACCCTGTCTTGAAAAGACCAACCCCC
>VZQC01006754.1:3530384-3581429 GCA_009823505.1 Rhizomys pruinosus
AAAAAAAAAAAAAAAAAAAAAAGATCATAAATGGCCAAACCGTGGAGATTAGGAGTCTGCAGAGTGTGGCTCCATGGACAGGACTCCTGTATTAAGCTTCATTCGCCCAGGGTTTAGGGACCAATGCGGAAGCGGGGTCAGAAAGATTGTAAGAGCCAGGGAGGAGATGCATGACCATATGGAAATAGAATCGTACAAGCTCCTGGGACCCTGCTCATATGAACTTAGAACAGTGGTGTCAGCATGCACAAGACCCATGCAAATTCGATCGGACAAAAATCCATCATAGGACTGCAGAAATGGGTGGCAGAAACCAGTCTTAGCTGAAGAACATTGGCAGCTGATTCCTGCTGGGTGAGGAAGCACTGGTCTTCTTAAAGTGAAGGACTCTGGATAGGCTGACTAGATAGAGCTTAGTGGATGAACTCGCACTGAGGAATGGCCAGGAAGATTAATTTAGCACAATAGGCCTTAACACAAAGGACAGAATGTATGAATTCCAGTGGTGGGGGGAACATGTGGGAGGGCGGTGCCATTGGAGGAGGGAGTATAAAGGCGATTATGACTCATTGAGATATTATGTATGAAGTACACAAAAATTCAGTTTAAAAGCTGGACATGGTGATGCACTACTGTAATCCACACACTGGGAGAGAGAGGCAGGGACAGGCCACTCTTCTGTCTCATTGGTGGGTTGAGAGCCAAGTGAGAGGGGAATAAATGTGGATCGTGCCTGAGGAATGACACTCAAGACTTTCCTCCAGCCTCAGCACATACGCTGCCCCTCCCCCCCAGACCACAGAGAGAGATCACGATGGGTTGGGGAAGAACATTTAAGACCCTAACAGGGTAGTCTGAGATATGGATTGGTGGGTCCTGTATAGCAATTTCCTCCAAGTTGAAACATGCCCCCCCTTCCAAGGAAGGTGTTGGGAGGCTGCTGAGACTCTGCAAACAAATAAACTTCATATGTCCGGGAGAGCTGAAACTTAACAAGAGTCCCAGGGTAGGTCTTTAAGTTTACCCAAACAGTAAACCATTGCTGGGGCAGGAGATTTTGACCAGCTTATTGCCAAAGGGGAGATTGTCCCATCAGTCAAGATGCTGGTCCAGCAGAGGCCTCTGCTCCTGTGAACAAACCCAATAAACTCATTGGTTCACCAAACTGGACTTTAATGCAATCATCACATTGGATCCCTTCTCTGGGGATGAGTATGTATCCCAGGAAGTCTTAAATAATGTTACATGTGTTGTGACATACGTGTTACATATGCTACATACGTCATATACATTATGACAATTTGTGGAAATTGTCTGTGGTTATGCCCTGTCACCCTCCATTGGTGCCACACATCACCTGTGCAATGGAGATGGTGAATCCTCCCCACAGAATCCCTGGGACCCTTTAATGGAACAGTGCCTGTACCTATCAGGGTTGGAAGCATAGGAATTAGAAATGTTTATTTCTCATCAATTCTATAAATATTTGTTAGGATTCCTCATTTCTCTCTGAAATAGGAGCCAGAAATGTTACATAGAACAAGATGTGACTGATGGCCTTAGGGAGCTGAGAATCATTTTGGAGAAACTGGAAATCACACAGGTGGATGTGATGGATTGGACAATGGGAAACATGGGGGCTAGAAGAAAATATGCAAAGTGGATAACAGAATCCGAGGAACTTCTGGCTTACGGAGGAAAGAATACCAGGCTGACACTGAAGAAGAAGTTTGAGACAATCTGAGAAGATGAAGGTTAATGACTATGGACAGAACCTGAAACATACTTATAACATTTAGTACCAAAGAGGGTCAAAATCTAGAATATACAAAGGACTTATCAAGCAAATTATGAAATTCAGTGGAAAGGTGAAAAAAGAAAAATCCTCATAGAAAAATGATTTGTTTAGAAACATGAATAGCTTCCAATATGTAAGTAGATGTCCAACCTCTTTTATAAACAGGAAAAAAAATGCCAACATAGACCACAAGGTACTGCTTTCTACCCAGAAAGACGTCCAGTGCCAGAAAGCATGAACTTGGACGCTCTTTCCTTCTTTATCAGAGCAGGAATTCACAGCAGCACTGACATAAGCTTTCTGCTGGGCTTAGGACAATTTAAACATCACTTGTTAATCTTCCCTAGGTACCCTCCCCAGGGGAGTTTTCATACATTCATACAGGGGCCACTTTATGGCATTAAGTTTGTGTGGAAGACTAAGAAGTTGGAAACAATCCAGGTATCCATCATTAGGGGACTGGTTAAGCAGCTATCATGAGTGTGCATTATAGACAATTAGCACGAGGGACTCATGAACTAAACATACAGAAAGCAGTACAGAAGGATCAAAAGACGGTGCTGAGTGGAAAGTGCCTCAGGGTGAGTTTATAGTGCAATGCTATTTATATTACTTAACACATCCTTTTTTTTTGACACATTCAAAACCAAAATGACTGTGCATTTTATATTTACCTACACATATCAAAAACATGAGAAAGACTTGGGCATGGTGACACACATCTTTAATCCCAGCACTGAAGAGGCAGAGGCAGGCAGCTCTCTGAGATCAAAGCCACCAACTAGATTTACCTATCAAGTTGTAAAACAGCTGGGGATATGGGAGACCCTGTCTCAAAAAACAAAAAAAAAAAAAAAAAAAAAAAAAGAGAGAAAGAATGCCTCCTGGGGAAGGGGACAAAGCAGGTGGGGGAATGAAATGAAAGACTAGCAAAGGCCATCATATTGTCATTGATGGACGACATCCCATGGATCAGGAAATATGATGAACTCAGATGTGTTTCTGAGAGACAATGAGCAAACAGATAAGGAGAAAGTGGCTTAGGCAGAGAGCATAGCACATGCAATTTCTTTTTATTTTTAACTATTCATTTATAAAAATTTTTATTGAGTTTTTGTGTATTTCATATCTCAGAGCTTAATCAAATTTACACCCCCTTTCCCCCATTTATGCCCCCCATACCTCTTCCCCACCCCCCAGATTTTATGCATTCTGTCAAGTATGTCAGGTCCTATCTGGTCAAGCAGATGAAAAACAGTGCATTATGTGTGCTGGAGTGGAGAGAGCTCAAGAAACCTGGGACGAAGGCTGCCATGTAAGGAAGGGGGCAAGAAACTAGGTCACAGGACTCCTCAGTACCACACTAAACACTAAACAATAGAGACTTATCCCAAGGGCAATAAGCCATGGAACAATGATAAGCAGTTCTGATTGTGTTTGTAATCTTCCTAAACTCCGATGGCAAAGTAAGCTGTTCAGCTGACTCAGGGGCTCAGGATATTCATTTGTTTTCGTGAGACTATTTGTCAACTGTTAATGAAATAGGCTTTTGGCACCTTAGCACACAAATCATGGATCTCATTTATTTGGCCCTGGTTTTAAATCAGTTTTGAGACAGACATAGACCCTGGGCACTTTCTCCAGCAGGATTGCAAAAGAGCAACATGGAGTCATATCTCCTAACTTGTGAGCTCAAGCAGTGTCACCTAACCACTGACTAAGGGATTTCTTCCTTCCTGTCAGTCACCCAGGAACTATTAGGATAAACAAGAATTAATTCTAAACCTTCTCAATAGCCTTTTAAGATGCATGCTATTTACATTTTATAGGAAGTTACATTGGTAACTTTTCGCATTGCTGGGTCCTGGAGAGGAAGAGCTTATTCTGGCTTATCCACGGAGGTGGGGAAGGCGTAACTGCTGCTGTCTGGGCAGCAGGAGCACGGGGCTGCCTTCTCATATCTTGGTGGACCAAGGAGTGGAACTCAGGCTAGAAGTGGGGCCAGCTGTAAGCTCCCAGGCCATTCTCCCAGTAAACCACTTCCTCTAATGATGGACCACTTCTTAAAAGTCCCACAACCTCCCAAAACAATGCCATCTGCTGGATAGCAAGTATTCCAAGGCATGTGACTAGGAGAGAAATTTCATATTCCAACGGTAATAAAGATAAAACCCAAATGTAGACAGAGATTTTAAGGAACTTGGTCAAAGTCATTAATGCCTAGCAAAGGTACAAGCCAAGGCTGAAATAGCCTATTCTGTTAATAGACTAACTCCATAGGCTCACCTTGCAATATTCATCTGCTTTATATTCCTAACTTTGAGGTGTGTAGTATTAATTGCACAGGCCACTGAGTATAGTCTTCCTGGCATAAAGGGACCTATGTGTTCCAAACAAATAGCTTCTGACCTCTACAGGACATATGGAGGTTTTTGTTTGGCCAGAATTTTCCAAATGTTGTATTCATAACCCATATTATAAATTTTGAAGATTTTACCAAACTATTCAGAAATTTGATTTCTTATGAGAAATTAGAGATTTTGGCAAGTCCACCTTCCCAGCTGCTTACTTGGGGAGGTGCGGGTTCTCCATTAATCCATAGCCTCCTGTCCCCCCAAAACAACTTTCACCTGTCTCCTTTCCATTGCCTGACCTGCCCTAACACTTTAGAGCCATGGCCTCTTCATAGGCCACTTATGGCCGACAACTGAGAGATGAGACACACAAACACTCGAATATCAGTCAAAATGGAAACCTTGGAGACCTGTCTTCCAGTCTCGGTTCTCATTGGCTATTTCCTATTTGACCTTAATTCCTTGTTTTATTAAATTGCCAAGTGTCACACGAACAAATGTCATCAAAATGTGAGCCTGGAGTTGTGCCTCTAGAAGCCAAGCATGAAGCTTGGCTCTTCCAATAATTCTCTAGTCATTCAAATCTAATTACCAAATGATTTTTAATCACTGTAAAATAAATTCACTCTTCACGTCTGGAAATGTTAAAGCCCTAATTTAACAGCAACAACCAAAAAAAAAAAAAAAACCTCCTCTAATGGATTTTCACTAAGAAACAGAACATAGCCCATGTTGTCAGATGTTCAATAATTTAACTGCAAATGAAGTGTGCAAAATACAATATTTGTGTCATAAACCACTGGGCTTGTCACATAATAGATTTTTGAAGAGTCACGTTTCACCACTCTGGGCAACGCAGTGTGGGGATTATGGAGCTGCTGTGTGGAAGTTTAGAGGCTTCACTTGCTTTTCAAAAAAGGGAGGAAGTTTCACTTCATCCAGCAACAGAAAGCATGGAAATACAGAGATTCTCTGAGTCCCCCTCTTTGAGAGCAGGGGCTGGAATCCATCCATCTGATTTGCAAATGTAACTTGTGCGTCTCTTTCATTACCTCGCTAGACATGGTATAGAGTACTTCCCTAGGGCCAGAGGGCTTTTGTGAGCTCCTTACTTACTGTCCTTAACTATGGTAGGAAGAAGAATATTCCTTTAAAAGATGTACATGTGGGGCTGGAGAGATGGCTCAGTGGTTATGAGCACCCATGGCTTTTGCAGAGGACCCGGGTTTGATTCCCAGCATCCACAGGGCAGCTAACATCTGTCACTCCAGTTCCAGGGGGACCTGATGCATTGCATGGCATGGGAGCATTTAGGCACATGCAGTACTCTCATACACATAAAATAAAAATAATAAATAAAAACTTGTGCATGTTTTGGGGATGGATAAAGTGGTTTCCACATAAGCTGGGGACCCGAGTTCAGATTCCCAAAATCCATGTAACACTCTGGTGCAGCAGCATATACCTATAATCCTAGCACTGGGGCGGCAGAGACAGGCGGATCCCTAGAACTCACAGAGACATCCAGCCTAGCCAAATCAGTGAGCTTCAGGCCAAATGAGAGACCCTGTCTCAGAATAAAATAGTAAAATAAAATCAAAGGTGGAGAGTGATTGAAGAACGTTGCCCTCTTCTCTTGCATTTACACACATACACACACACAGTATATGCGTGAGACCTCAGGGCCTTTGAATATGTGAGGTAACATGACAAAGGTAGAATGAAAGTTCAGGATGAAGTCGAGTAGCTAGTCACTTGCCACTAAAACAGAAAGATTAACAGGAATTATTTAGGTGGAGTCAGTATCATCATAAGAGACTTTAAAGGTGGAAGAGGAGGCAGAAGTATCCCAGAGAAGCTCAGAGTGAAGTTATTCTAGAACATGACTTTGCCTTGGCAGGAGGAACATTAGTGGAAGAAGGGTCATGTGCCAAGGAATGTCCTTTAAACTGGGAAGGCCCACTGCATTCTCCCTTAGAACTCCCAGAAGCAATGCAACCCTATCATTTAACCTGTCTGGGTAAATTTTCTGATGAACTTATGGTCCATATATTCAGGTAATAAATGTGAGTTGTTTAAGCTGCTAGGACATAGCTAACCCACTATGCACCAAGCAGAACCTGATGCATGGACACTCAAGCTGTGCCTACAGGACAGGTGTCAAGGATAGGTGTCAAGCTGTGCCTATAGGACAGGTGTCAAGCTGTGCCTACAGGACAGGTGTCAAGCTGTGCCTACAGGATAGGTGTCAAGCTGGCACCTACTGAAAACCAGCAGACTAGACACAAACAGCGTCACCATGGATCCTCAGCTTTGCAAGGTTCTCAATTTGTGTTTCACAATTGGAGAAAACAGTTAATAGAGTGTTTTCCCCAAACGCTTCTGCCCAAGCTAAATACTAGCATTAAATGGGTTGTACATTTTGGTAATCACAGGTACCTTAATATCACACAAAGGTAGTCATTTTAACAACAGAGCTAGTGGAACTCAGTTCAACAAATGGTGATGTAATATCATGTCAGTACCGAGAGTGTGGCCAGGCATTGAGGTTGGCTGGAGGAGGGGAGAGAGCCACTCTTCACAGTCTCCACAGACCCATGGACCAATCATTTGCATCTGATAAATCTAGCTCAGACTATATTCATGGTCAATGCTCCTGTCTGGCTTGCAGAAAGCCTAGAACAGAAGATACATTACTTTTTTTTTTTTTTTGGTCTTTTCGAGACAGGGTCTCCCTGCAGCCCCAGCTGTCCTGGAACTCACTCTGTAGACCAGGCCGGCCTTGAACTCACAGAGATCCACCCGCCTCTGCCTTCCAAGTGCTAGGATTAAAGGCGTGCGCCACCACGCCCGGCTGATACACTATTTTTTTTTTAAATTTTATTTATTTCTGTATGTGTATGAATGTACTGTCTGCATGCAAGTCTGTGCACCTGTGTTGTGCAATGCCGCGGAGGTCAGAAGAGGGTCTCGGATTCCCCTGGAACTGGAGTTCTCCTGGAATTGGAGTTTCAGACAGTTCTCGGCCACCATGTGGGTGCTGGGGATTGAACCCGGGTCCTCTGCAAGAGCGATCGGTGCTCCCAACCGCTAGGCCATCTCTCCAGCCCCTGATACACTACTTTGTATGATTGTGTTTTCCATGCTGTCGTAAGGTCCTAATAAGTATCCCAGGCCAGTCTCAAACTCATGGTCTTCCTGCCCCAGCTTCCTGAGATATGGGGGTGCCTTTTGCTAGATTACAACGACCTTTAACAACTGAAGACACTGGGACTTAAAGAGAAAGCCTCATTTTCCTAAACCCATACGGTCATCCCCACCTTAGACCTGACCTAGGTTTCTCAGCCTCTGCATTACTGACAGCAGGCTGGGTATGTGCCTTCAAGGATGTTCAGCCACATCCATGGCTGCCAGATGCAGCACATCCTCCATTTGTGACACCCAGTCAAAGTATTCCCAGGGAGGACAAGGGGAAAATTGCTGCTCTCTGATAACTACTGGATTAGATAAATGGACATTGACATTAAATTATGAGTGCTCTTAAAAGACATCTTCAACACCCTTGATACCCTTTAAAGAGTTGGAGCTTCAGCGTTTAAGAGTACTTGCTGCCTTGCAGAGAAACTAGGTTCAGATTCTAGTATTCACAACCACCTGCAATTCTAGTTCTAGGGCATCACATACCCTCTTCTGGCATCACACACACACACAGCACACATACACATATGCAGGCAAAACGTTCACATACATAAGATAAATCTTTAAAGATTTCAAAGTGAATTTCTGTTGTCTTGAGTGTGGGGAGAATTTAATGACTTGCTCCTGATAAATATTGTGGGTGTGGTGGTTAATACTGACTGCCAACCTGACAGTGTCTAGACTCTCCTGAGAGATAAGCCTTGAGACATTTTTGTGAGGGATTCCTTTACTAGGTTAGCCTCTGACCGCGTTTGTGATAGATAACCTTGATTAGGTTTACTGAGGTAGGAAGTTCCATTCTAAATGTGGGCGGCAGTATTCCTTGGGTTAGTGTCCTGGACTGTATAAAAAAGAGAAGGTAAGTGGGGCACCACCATTTAGTACTTGCTCTCTTTTAAAAAAATGACATTTTGTAGCCGGGCGTGGTGTTGCACGCCTTTAATCCTAGCACTTGGGAGGCAGAGGCGGGTGGATCTCTGTGAGTTCAAGGCCGGCCTGGTCTACAGAGTGAGTTCCAGGACAGCCAGAGCTACAAGGAAACCCTGTCTCAAAAAGACCAAAAAAAAATGACATTTTGTTTATTTGTGTGTATGTGTGTGTACACACATGCATACATGTACACACATGCATACATGTACACACATGCACACATGTACACATGTCATGATATGCATGTGGAACCCATAGGACAACTTGCAGTACTCAAATACCTCCTTTTCCCCTGTGAGGCCTGGGAATCTATTCAGGCCAGCAGGGTTGGTGACAGGGACCCTTGCCCACTGAACCATCTCACCAGCCTCTCAGGACCCTGGTTTTATTTTTACTGTTGTGCTAAATAAGCTTCAAATATCAATTTGACATATCTGGGAAGAGGGGGCCTCAGTTGGGGAATTTCTTTTACTGGATCGGCCTGTGGTCACACCTAAGAGTCATTGTTTTGATTTTTGAGTGATGGAGGAGGGCTCATGCACTGTGGTTGATGCCAGCCCTGGGCAGGTGGACCTGGTCTATATAAGAAGGCAGGATCACCACAGGCCAGAGGAGCAAGTCAGTGAGCAGCACCCACCAAGGCCCTGCTTCGGCTCCTGCCTCCAGGCTCCTCTTCTGAGTTTCTGCCTTGGCCTCCCTCCAGGAGGCTGTGAAGTGAAATAAACCCTTTCCTTCCCAATTTGGTTTCAGTCAGAGTATTTTATTACAGCAATAGAAAGCAAACTAATACAACTATGTATGCAAGGTGACCAGAAAAGCTCTCAAGCACCTGCTACCACACCTCCTCACCATGATGGGGTATGACCTTGAACTCAGAGCCAAAATAACCCTTTTCTTCCTTAAGTTGCTTTAAAAATTTTTTATTTTATTTTTTTAAATTTTTTATTGATGTTTTATGTATTTCATATATCATTTTTCATTTCTGTTCAGGCATATTCCCCTATCCCTTCCCCCCACCCCACCCCACCCCAAACCATCCCAGATCATGTGCTCTATCATAACTATCCTGCATCTTTCTCTCAGTCGTTTTTTATGCTTAGGAATTCACATTTTCCTCCATTAATTTCATATTATTCTAAAATATGGATACATACTCTCCACCCATATACAGTAATTACAGAGTCTGAAAATAATTGGTGGGTGGATTCTAGAGCCCATTGAGGGATTCACATTATGACAACATAGTTGCTTTCAGATAAATATAACCATACTGTCGTTCAGCTTGCCTTTCATCTGGGGGATCTGGTGTTAGCATCCACAAATGAGGGAAACCATTCTCCATTTGTCTTTCTGGGACTGTGTCACTTCACTCAGCATAATGGCTTCGAGCTCCATCCATTTACCTGCAAAGTTCATAATGCCATCCTTCTTTACTGCTGAATAGCAATCCATTGTGTAGATGTACCACATTTTTGTCATCCACTCATCTGTTGAGGGGCATATGGGTTGGTTCCAGCTCTTCGCTATTGTGAAGAGAGCTGCAATAAACATGGATGTGCACTTATCTTTGCAGTAGGATGAGTCTTTGGGGTATGTACCCAGGAATGGTATGATTGGGTCAGATTGTAAGCTCATTCCGAGTCTCTTAAGGATTCTCCACACTGCTTTCCATAGTGGTTGTACAAGTTTACATTCCTACCACCAGTGGATGAGTGTTCCCCTTTCCCCACAACCCCTCCAGCATCTATTGTCTTTTGTTTTCTTGATCTTAGCTATCCCTACTGAAGTGAGATGATATCTGAGAGTGGTTTTAATTTCCTTAATTATTAATGATGATGAATACTTTTTAAGGTGTTTCTCAGCCATCTTTAATTCCTCACTGGTGAAGACTGTTCAGCTCTTTACTCCATCTTTTGAGTAGGTCATTTTTCTTCTCTGTTTTTTTGAGTAGTTTATATATTCTTGACGTTAATGCTCTGTCAGATGTGTCACTGGTAAAGATTTCTTCCCACTCTGTGAGTTTTCTCTTTGCCTCCTTGATTGTTTCTTTCACTGTACAGAAGCTTTTGAGTTTTATGAGGTCCCATTTGTCAACTGTTGACCTTACTTCCTGTGCAGCTGCTGTATTGATTTAAAAGTCCTCCTTCCCTAGCTGTGTGGAGTTTGGTACACAACTGTTGCAAAATTGGTTTTACATGAAGGATGTTTGTACTCACAAATTATCATCTATTGTTAAAAAAATGAAACAAAAACAAAACAAAAAAGAGAGAAAGATGCAGAAAACTTACGGCAGAATGCACGATCTGCGATGGGTAGGGGTGGGTGGGGGGAAGGGAAGGGATATATGCCTGAACTGAATTGGAAAATGATGTATGAATACACAAAGCATCAATAAAATAAAAAAAAAAAAAGAAAGTCTCCTCCTACACCTATGTCTTGTAGTTGTTGCCAACTTTTTCTTTTATCACCTTCAGGGTTTCGGCTTCACATTGAGAAGTCTGATCCACTTGGAGTTGATTTTTGTACAGGGTGAGAGGTAGGGTTTAATTTTGTTTCTTCTACAATGATGATCCAGTTTTGCCAACACCATTTGCTGAATAAGCTATCCTTCCTCCATTGAGCTTTTTTGGCCCCTTTGTCAAATAATGAGGTGGCTGAAGTTATATGAGCTCAAGTTTGGATCTTCATTTTTGTTCCATTGTTCAATGTTCTGTTTTTTTTTTTTGCCAGTACCATGCTTGCTTTATGACTATAGCACTGTAATATAGCTTGAAGTCTGGTAATGTAATCCCCCAGTATTGCACTTTTCACTCAGGGTTTTGCTTAGCTATTTGGGTTCTTTTGTTTTCCATATAAATTTAAGGTTTTTTTTCTAAGTCTGTGAAAAAGCTCATGGGGACTTTGACTGGGATTGCATTGAATCTGTATATCAATTTGGGTAGAATGGACATTTTTAATATATTAATTTTTCCAATCCATGAGCATGGGAGGTCTTTCCATCTTTTGATGTCATTTTCAATCTCCTTCAGGGTTTTAAAATTTTGTTGTAGAGGTCTTTTGTGTCTTTGGTTAGGTTTATTCCTAGGTATTTTATTTTTTTTTTTGAGGCTATTGTGATTGGGAAGGTCTCCTTATATTCCTTCTCCAGTTGCTTATTGTTGGTGTAAAGGAAGGCTACTGATTTTTCTAGGTTTATTTGTATCCCACCACTTTACTGAAACTTTTGATTGTTTCTAAGAGTTTTCTGGTGGAGTTTTTAGCATCCCTTAGGTAAACTATCATATCATCTGCAAAAAGGGACTAGTTTTACTTCCTCTTTTCCAATTAGTACTCCTTTAATTTAGCTTCTCCTTATTGCCCTAGCAAGCATTTCAACCTATATTGAAGAGGAGCGGCAATAGTGGCAATATTTCATTTACTTTATTATTTGTTTTTTTCATTTTCTGGTTCGTTTGGTCTTTAGATTCATTTGTTGTTGTTTTCAATTTTTTTTTTTTTTTTTTTTTTTTTTTTTTTTTTTTTGTTTTTTTTTTAATTTGTTTATTTTTATTATGTTTATGTCAATGTATCTGTATCTGTCATGCAGGTCTGGTGCACCCATGTCGTGCAATGCCGCGGAGGTCAGAAGAGGGTTTTCAGATTCCCCTGGAACTGGAGTTCTCCTGGAATTGGAGTTTCAGACGGTTCTCGGCCACCATGTGGGTGCTCGGGGATCGAACCCGGGTCCTCTGTAAGAGTGGTTGGCGCTCTTAACCACTAGGCCATCTCTCCAGCCCCTGTTTTTTTTTTTTTTTTAATGTGGGCACTTAGGTCTATAAATTTCCCTCTTAGGACTGACTTTAATGTATCCCACAGGTTTTGTTGTGTTGTATTGTCATTTTCATTTAGTTCCAGGAATGCTTTTATTTCATTCTTTATTTCTCTGACCCACTCATTGTTCAGTTTGTGTTGCTTAGCTCCATGTGTTCTTTATAGTTAGTAGGCTTACCCTGTTGTTAATACTGAGCTTTATTGCACTGTGGTCTGATAGAATGCATGGAAATAATTTCAATCCTTTTGTTATTTGTTGAGGTTTCTTTTGTGTCCCAGTATGTGGTCAATTTTGGAGAATGTTCCATGGGGTGCTGAGTAGAAAGTATATTCTCTGGTGTTTGGATGGAATATTCTGTAGATATCTGTGAGGTCCATTTGGTGTATTGTGTTGTTCAGTTCTGATGTCTCTCTGTTTATTTTTTGTCCAGTTGACCTATCCAGGTGGCTCAGTGTGTATTGAAGTCCCCCACTATTAGCATACTGGGATTAATTTGTGTCTTGAGGTCCTGAAGGATTGTGTTTATAAAGTTCGGTGCTCCAGAGTTTGGTGCATAAATATTTAAAATTGTGAGATCTTCTTGGTTAATTGTTCCATTGATAAGGATATAATGGCCCTCTTTGTCTTTTCTGATTAATCTTACTCTGAGGTCTATTTTGTCTGATATTAGAATAGCCACTCCTGCTTTCTTTTTGGTACCATTTGCTTGGAATATATTTTTTCCATCCTTTCACTCTAAGGTGCTCTCTGTCCTTGAGGGTGAAATGGGTTTCTTGGAGGCAACATACAGATGGATTCTGTTTCCTAATCCATTCTCCCCATCTATGTCTTTTGATTGGGGAGTGTAGACAATTAATATTTAAGGTTATTATTGAGAGATGTGTGTTGTTTCCTTTCAACTTATTTTTTGTTTGCATTCTTGGTCTAGGTATTTATTCACTCTGTTATGCTTTTGGTAATTTTTCTTTTGGGTTGCTTAAGGATAGCTGCTCCTTTCCTCTGTCCTTTGAATTGCTTCGAGTATTTTCTGAAGTGTTGGTTTTTTTGACATGTGTTCTTTCATTTTGTTTATGTCCTGAAAGATTTTTCTTTCTCGTTTAACTATGATTGACATTTTTGCTGGGTATAATAATCCGGGTTGACATCTAAAGTCATTTAGTACTGGGAATACTTTGGTCCATGTTCTTCTGACTTTCATGGTTTGCACTGAGAAGCCAGGTGTGATTCTGATGGGTTTCCCCTTGTATGTAACTTGTTTTTCTCTTGTGGCTTTCAGTATTTTGTCTTTGTTTTGAGTATCTAGTGTTTTAACTATGATATGGCATGGGGAATTTCTTTTCTGGTCTTGTCTATTTGGTGTTCTATGTGCTTCTTGTATTTCTATGGGTTTGTCTTTTTTTCAGTTTGGGGAAGTTTTCTTCTATTATTCTGTTGAAGATCTGGTCAATACCACTCTCTTGGGATTCTTCTCCTTCCTCTATCCCTATGATGTGGAGGTTTGGTCTTTTCATGGTGTCCCACATTTCCTGGTTGTTCCACTTTTGTGTTTTTTTTAATTTTTCATAATCTTTACTTGAGGTTTCTAGCTGTGCTGTTATCCTGTAGGTCTGATATTCTTTTTTCTTCTTCTTCCATTCTGCTTCTAAGGCTTTTTCCCATCCTTTCCTGCTGATTGGATGAATGTACAATTTCCTTTTTTATTTCATCTTGCAATTTCTTCAGTATTTCCACTTCCTTTTAGAGCTTTTCATTCTTTTCTTGTAGCTCTTTGCTTTGCTGGTCAGTTTCTTTTTTCCTTTCAGCTTGAGATCTTTTCAATGTTACCACTTACTTCTGGAGTTTGTCATTCTCTCCCTCTAGTTCTTTTCAGAGTTTGTATTTCTCTTCCTCTAGCTCTTTTCAGAGTTTGTATTTCTCTTCCTGTAGTTCTTTTCTGAGTTTATCAATCTCTCCTTTTAGTTCTTTCCAGAGTTTATCATTCTTTCCTTCTAGTTCCTTCATGAGTTTTTCATTCTCTCCTTTTAGTTCTCTGATTTGTTCTTTATAGTCTTTGAATATGTCTACAATTGTTCTTCTAAGATCAGTATCTTGGTTCCCTTCCAGAGAGATCTCGTTGTTGGGAACTTCTACAGGAGTGGTTGGGTTTGGTGGGGATTTATTTTGAGCTTTTCCCATATTGTTGTTTTTCCGTTGTGTTTTTGGCATGTGTATTTTTGTTGTTGTTGTTGTTTTTCCCCCTTTGTTTATTTGCCTTCTGTTGCTAATCTCAAATGTTGCTATGGGGGATTGGTTCGTTACTCAGATTGCTTCCTGTTGGTTTCTTCCTCAGTTTTGGCTATGCAGCCTCCAATCACTGACACTGCTGTATCCTCCTAACAGCTTTAAATTGCAGCACCTGTAGTTTACACTTTCCACCTCAGTATCAGTAGCTTGAACTGGGGCGGGGGGGGGGGTGACTCCTTTGGCCTGTGCACTGTTCCCCACCTGGGTGGTTGGGCACAGGTAGTGTGCACCGATGGCTGACCTTCTGTCCACGCATACAGTTCCTCTCTATGTTCCTAGTGTTGGATGGTGCCTGCCAAGGTGGGCCGCCAGCTGGCTGCCTGCACAACACAGATAGACCTTGGCAGCTGGGTACTGGTAGTGTGCACTGCTGCCTGACCTTCTGTCCATGCACGCAATTCCTCTCTATGCCTTAAGTTGCTTTTGTCAGATATTTTGTTCCAGAAAATAACACAGTGGACATCATGGGGACATATGAGATTAGGTTATAGAAAGAAGAGTGCTCTCTTATTATTTCCTGCTTGAAATGGTTACTTTAGGAACGTTAATGGCTACCTTGCTAGAACACACAAGAGTCCTGTAGATGGTTCTTGTCTGAGTTTGCTCATCTACTACTATGATAAAACACTGGCCAAAACCACATTGGAGAGGAAAGAACAGGACATATTGCATCCCACACTCCCAAGTGGTAGTCCATCACTGAGTCTGTCATGCAGGGAACTAGAAACTCACAGCAGTAATAGCAGGGGGAACTGAAGCAAAGGCCACAGAGGAACACTGCTTACTGACTTGCTTCTCCTGGCCTGCTCAGATATCTTATTTATACAGCCTATACCCTCTACCCAGGGATGGCACCACCTGCAGTACACTTATATCAGTCAGCAATTAGCAAAATATTCTACATACCTGGCCATAGCACAAACTGATGAAGGAAATTCCTCCCAGGTGACTCTAGTTTATGTCAAATTGACAAAACCTAACCAGAATAGGTCTACATGGTGGGAACGGAGGCCTCTTACCCATAGCCACTGAAGACCTGACACATGTTGTCCATTGCTATGGGCTTTGCTATGTTAAGAGTATGTCCTCCATCCAGCCATGACTTCAACTGGTTGATGTCCTCAGTTGACATTGACCTACCATCTTCTGAGAGGTCTCTATTCCAAATTGCCCAACTAAGCTACTGGATTCTTGACCCTCGGGAATGGAGATAGTAAATGCCTATGTTTTAGTATACTAAACTTGGAACATTTGTTACACAGCAGTAGAAAGTGAGTGACATACTAGAAGAAGCAAATTCTGTAGACAGATGGAGGGAGAAGACAGGCATACAAAGACAGGAATAGCAGATCAGGGTCGATTTGTAATGGTCCTTTAGATGACTGTGCAGGAGTTTGAATTTCATTTAGGAGGAGCCGGTAGCCAAATCCAAAGGGAGCAGGTCAGAAACTTATGGGGGCAACAGGACCTGTGCATCGCCTCATCTTTAATATGCACGGATATGGATATAGCAATCCCCTGTTTTCTGATGGCTTCCTGGGGCTTCGAGTATAAAGAACAAACACTGAAGGAGGCTGAGATGACTTTCTTCCTACTGCTCAGCTAGTCACCCTGATCCTCTGTCTTGTGCTCTAATATTATCCCCACTTCAGGACGCTCTCTTGCATGCTGGGGTTTCTTTTTTTTTTTCTTTTTTTTTAATTTTATTTATTTTATCATGTGTATGAATGTACTGTCTGCATGTAGGTCCGTGCACCCATGTTGTGCAATGCCGAGGAGGTCAGAAGAGGGTCTCGGATTCCCCTGGAACTGGAGTTTTCTTGGAATTGGAGTTTCAGGCGATTCTCAGCTGCCATGTGGGTGCTGGGGATCGAACCCGGGTCCTCTGCAAGAGCAGTTGGTGCTCTTAACCACTAGGCTATTTCTTAGTCTTTATAAATACCCTTGTTTGCCCTTGACTTCAAAGTATATCCCACCTCCACCCTTTGGACTCATTGGAACAACTGCCTTCTTTTTGTAGACCTTCTCCATCACACCCAGTCTGGGCACAGTCGCCCCCTATGCACCCCCGGTTAAGTCTGGCCAGCTCGTTACTGGAGCACTCATGAGATTATTCTCCATAAATCTATTTGTGCAGCTGCTCTGCCACCTAGGCTTGAACTCTCAAATGTATTGGTTGTAGATTGTATGTGTGTATATGAATATGTGTGTATGTTCCTGTACGTGCCAGTGCACATTGTACATGTGCATGTGCAGGTCGGAGGTCAGCCTCAAGTCTTCTTCTTTTGGAATGGTGTTCACCTTCGTTTTGAGACAGTCTCTCATAGGAACCAGTTCAGTGAGGCTGGCTGGCCAGCGAGACCCAAGGATCTGCCCATCTCTGCCTCCCCAGTGCTAGGACAGGACGACAAGCATGTGTCACTGTGCCCACCATTTTACACAGGTTCTAGGGATCAAACTCAGCTGCTCATACTCACACAGCAGGCATTTTATTAACAAGACATCTCCTCAGTCCTGGCTAAAAATAGTTAATCTCCAAAGATGATCTATTATGGCCATGACTGAAGAGACCCAGAGTTCTCTGTAGCTGGGTTGCCACATGGCTTATCTTGGAAGGTTTCTGAAGGAAAATGAGCCTGGCATGTGGACACCTTATCTTACCCAGTGGATATGTGTACCTTGTAGCTGAGTGGGACACGGACATGGGTACGGCATTAGTGGTTCTTGTTATCGTCCACAGAACATCAGTCCAGCTCCCCTCAGACAAGGGGGCATTACCCTCGCTTTGAAACATGACCTAGTTTCACTCAGGGTTCGAACCTTGAGATACTGGTCCCTTCCCACCACTGTCCCCAATCTTTCCTTGTATGACAGGGGGGAAAAAAACAGCTGTCCAGTTCCCTGATCATGTCAAAGCACTTTGCACCTGTTCCTTCTTTGCAACCCCTTAACTGGTTGTTATTGAATCTGTTGGGGGGGAGGATCTGGGCTGGCCTTAGGGAGACAAGCAGGTCAGAGCTGGAGGACCATAGTACTGTGGGTAACATCAGTGCAAAACAGGGGGTGACGAACTGGAGAATTGCACTGAGCAAAGACAGGTAAACCACAGACCCCTGGCAAATTTCAGCTTTTCATGGGAGGGGGGTGTGCATGCATGTTGAGCTACAAATGGAGTTCACTTTTTAAATCACTGTGTTTTAGGTGGCTATAAAGTATCTATGTACTATCTTCCATTTTGCTTCCTGGCTTGCAATGCCTTGAATATTCACTATGTATGGCCACTCGAGACAGCTTTTTTTTATCTTTGATGCTGAAGAAGAGGTAGAAGCCCCAAGATAAAGGAAAGGTATACAAAGGAAAGCTTTGTTTTATTTTGTTTTGAGACAGAGTCTCAGATAGCCCAGGCTGGCCTCCAGCTCACTAGCTAACGGAGGATGAGCTGCAATTCCTGACCCTCCTGCCTCCGCCTCCCGAGTTCTGAAATCCCAGGCATGCAGTGCCATTCCCAGTTTATAAGGTGCTGGGGATGGAACTCAGAGCTTCCCATATATGAGAGAGGGATTCAACTAGTTGTGCTAATTGGATAGGACAAGGTACACCAGGTAAAGGCCCTCCTTTGTTTCCCCCAGGGAATCCATGCTCGGTCTGTGTTGGCCACAAAGGCTGCAACCCTGAGATGGCCACTTATGGCCTGCCTGAGTTCTGACTTCAAGGTCTCAGGCCAGGTCTGAGAGGTGTGACTCATTCATACCCCTTTCTTTACTACTGCCTACCTGGGGTCCAGCCTGCTGCGTCTGACCAGTGCTGTCCTTTGTGGGGTGTGTCTGCCTTCACTTAATCACAAAACTCCTCTCTTCTCCCAGCACCCCATCAGCTGGAATATACAGCCACTTCTTTCAGAGAGCCCTCTTACCCATCAGGGGAAGATCATGCCCAGCAATCATTTTGGCTTTTCCAGACTTAATGTTCTCTCTCTGCTCAGGTCCTTCCTGGCCTGGTGGAAAGTATAAGGATGCTATTTTAAGATGTCCTTTAGTACCAAAATACCACCTTGAGACACTCATGTCCTTCCTTCTAATAATTTCTTTTGTTTGAGGCAGAAAGAGCTTACCGAGAGGGCAAATCATGGCTTCCTGTGGGAAGTGAGCCAAGGGAGTGTGGAGAATCTTCCAGCATTTCTGCAGTCCCAAGGCCTCAATGCACAAACTTGATGCTGAGGTAGGGTGCGCTCTCTCCCTTCCTCAGTATCTCCTTTTCGGTGTCCCAGACAAAGGTACTAAGGGAAGGGATAGGAGAGGCCCCAGGCTTTATGTGGATGGGAAAAGAACAAGCTGAGAATAACCCAGCATGCATGTGTACGAGAAAGCTGGAGAAGAGGGGAGCAAGAAGGAAGACTTGGTAGGGGAAATCTCTTCTCCACAACCGCCGAGGACAGAGTCTATATATGAAGGGAACATTCAGGGTATGTGTTCAAGAACACCAAATACACTGATGCATCAGAAAGAATGGATTCTGAACATAGCTCCCCTTTTCTGCCCTTCTAATAATGACTGGGTCACTGAATACACCGCGCAGGGCCAGTGCTTCTCCACGTACAAGACTTGATTTATTTGTGGAGGACAGCTCCACAGCGAACTCTCGCTATACCATATCTTCTGGGAGGGAAACCAAAGTTTGGAGAAGTCAAGCCTTTTGCCCACCATCAAACAGCTCATGAAGGACAGAACTAGGGCTTGAATTCAGGCCTGAGCCCGTACCTCGAACTCATTGTCTCTATAGCAGATCAGCGCTACCTGGGACTTTGCTTCCAATGTCTTGTCTCCAGTGCCACCAGGTGCCTGATGCACGTTGGAGAAACCAACTCCCAGAGACAGCTGTCTAGATGGTGTTGATATTATAAATGGCATTATGAAAAAATAAGGATATGGCTTATAAATCAGGCAAAGGAAAGTTATGATTCCTCTGGACACCCCAATCTATCTCCCTATAATTGCCTGTATGTGAAATGCCAGCGTGAGGTTATCGGAGTATTCCCTCAGTTGTCTGCGAAGGTAAGATTGCAATTTCTAGTGACCCTTGTTATACAAACCAAAGCAATCAGTTCTACTTTGACACCCTGACACTTCTGGCTTGCTAGAAGGGGTGGAGACAGGGACTGAGAGGCATTGGTGTAAACTTTCTCCTCTAAAGGAGAGGGTGAAGGGTTAGCTGCAGAGAACTCTTGGTACAAAAGAGTTCTTCCAACCTTGCCAGGCAGTACCCAGCAAGCTTGGGGATACTTAAGAAGAAAAATCACAGCTCCTTTCCCTTAAACCAACTTTAACCTTTAAATTCCAGAAACCCTAATTAAAAATCAATTCTGTTTTTTTGTAGTAAATCTGACAGTAATTCTATCTCTAATGACAGTGCCAAGATAAATAGCGTGTCAGGTAAACACAGCAGGAAAATGACATTTTCATTAGCAATTTACTGGGTGTGAAATTTCCACGATGATAAAGCATCCTTGAACAATCCAGGGGCAACCACTCCCCAGGAGTGACCTGTTATGCTAATTAACAGGGGACACAATTGGGATCAAATGTCTACCACCCAAAATATTTTAGCATGCACAGTAGTTATTTTGTATACACCTTGCACAGAGAAAATAAGTCAGGGCCCAAAACAATAAACAACATGACATAACAAGATGATTGCAGTCCACTGCAGCCCAGAAAAATCTAATCTGGTTTCCTAACGGCGGGGCAATCTTTATTGTGACCATACAGGTCCCAATTCATCAGCCAGTTTCGGCAAGCTATCCCCGCCAGTAATCACTCACGTTCCGGGTAGCCTCTGAACAGGTATTGACTGTGAGGACGGGCAATTCATCCTGGACTCCGTATCCCTCCGTCAAAATTTTTTGGCAGTCTTTGAAGCAGGCTGGAAAAGAAAAATTTGGCCCATACATGCTGGGCTTGCAGAGAGACTCTGTGGGAAGGGTAAAAATAAGAGGACAGGCAAATTCTCAATGCCAAGGGAGAATTCAACATCGGTATCACGTCCTTCCCAGCTAAGACCTAGTGCTCCATCCAATCATCGCCAGTCATTAAGTATTTCTACTCAGGAAGACATGGGGATGGTTGTTTGCTAAGTGCTCGGGATTTCAAATTCATTTTCTTATTTAAACCTTATAGAAAGCCCATGATATAGGTACAGTCATTAGCTTTTATCCTCTCAGAGGCTGGGAAGTAATCTACACATGGTAGATGACTTCCATGAGAGGATTTAAACTAACAGTTCCTAAAGCTTTCTTTTAATTGAATTTTTGCAAATTATAGACAATGTATTTGATCATATTTAGATCTCTCATACCTGGGTCCCCCCAACTACCCGTCACCCAATTTCATGGGGTCAAGTTTGTGTTCCCAAATGCCCTTTTAAAAAATTGAAATAAGGGGCTGGAGAGATGGCCTAGCGGTTAAGAGTGCCGACTGCTCTTACAGATGACCCGGGTTCGATCCCCAGCACCCACATGGCGGCCGAGAACCGTCTGAAAACTCCAATTCCAGGAGAACTCCAGTTCCAGGGGAATCCGAGACCCTCTTCTGACCTCCGCGGCATTGCACGACATGGGTGCACAGACTTGCATGCAGACAGTACATTCATACACATACAGAAATAAATAAAAAAAAATTGAAGTAAGGGCTGGAGAGATGGCTCAGCGGTTAAGAGCACCGACTGCTCTTGCAGAGGACCTGGGTTTGATTCCCAGTACCAACATGGTGGCTAAGAACTGTCTTTAACTCCAGTTCCAGGGAAATCCAATACCCTTTTCTGACTTCCTCGGCATTGCATGACATGGGTGCACAAACCCACAAGCAGACAGTACATTCATACACATAAAAAATAATAAAATAAAATTTAAAAAATAAAAATAAAAATTGAAGTAAAGGGCTGGAGAAATGGTTCATCAGTTAAAAGAACTTGCTGCTTTTGCAGAGGCCCTGAGTTCAGTTCCTAGCACCCATATCAGGTGGCTCATAACGACCTGTGACTGCAGCTCCAGTGGATCTGACATCCTTTTCTGGCCTCCACAGGTGTGCACATATGCACACACACATGTAAAAATAAAAATAAATCCTTAAAAATTGAAGTAAAATTAATAAAGCATAAATTAGTCTTTTAAAATATGAAGTTCAATAGTAATATATTCAGGTGTTTTACAGCCATTGTCTCTATTGAATTCCAAAACATTTCACCCCTCTGAAAGGAACATGATACTGATTAAACAGTCCTCCTCCACCCTTCCACACTAGTCTACTTTGTATCCCTGTGTATTTTTATTTTAAAACCATGAAACACTTCATTAGTCTGCTTTCTGAGGTTGTAACAAAATAGCTAAGGATGAGTTCCAGATAAAGTAAAGAGGTTTGACTTAGCTCGTGGTTTGAGTCTGAAAGTCCAAGATCAAGGTACCTCATGTTCTCAGCCTGGAATGGGAGCCCTGGCTGGTGTTATAAGATGGCAGATATCAACATGGCGGGTAGGAGGGAGACTACATGGAGGGATGGGAAGACAGAGTGTATTCGAGGGCAGGCTTTCTACCCTAACTATGTGCTCTCCTGAGCAGTAACTCCTTGAAACCAGTCTTACTTCCTTCTGAGAGGTTGATACCTCACCCCAGGACCTGATCACCACCCCTTTGGCCCCACCTCTTAAAGGTTCAGTCACCTTTGCACATCCCCACACCAGAGAACACAGTCAAGCCATATCCAAACCCTAGCAATCCCTAATCTACACATTACACGAAGCCAGAAGTGTTCAGTGAAACTGGGGGAAATCATCCTGGGGCTGTGTGGCTTCAACTCTCCTGAAATCCACAGGATTGGGACACACTGGACCCTAAGAGACTATTATGGGCTATTCTTGATAAAACCTGCTATCAAGGGCTCCACAGAAATTCATTAATTTTTCCCTCCTTAAGGTAATTTTTTTTTTGTCTTTTTGAAACAGGGTCTCCCTATAGCCCCAGCTGGCCTGGAACTCACTCTGTAGATCAGGCTGGCCTTGAACTCACAGAGATCTGCCTGCCTCTGCCTCCCAAGTGCTAGCATGGCAAGGTCTCTACACTCCAGCCAAGTGAGCATCTGTGCATGTTCTCAGAGAAGAGATGAGAGACAGAGACAGGGGCCTGTCAGAGTACACAGTCAAGACCCTGTCTGGTGGCTTCGTCCCTTACACTAGTCTCTGTAGACAGACAGGGAAGGGTCTTCATCTTTGTATCTCAGCTAAGGCAAATGCGAGTTTAATTGGATTTTACTATGGACTCATAATTTTGACCCACAGAAAATAAAAAAATGTCAGAGCAGCTCTCCTATTGCTGCCATAGTACCCTGATCTCCCAGTGGGGAGCTTGGCCTCAACTGTAGTTGGAGCTGGTGTTGACTACATGTGGTTAGTGTGTGTGTGTGTGTATGTGTGTGTGTGTACAGTTATGTATACATGTATAGGGGTTCATGCAGATGTTCATGTGTGGACATGGAGGTCAGGGGTCAGCCTCGGAAGCTGTTCTTCAGGTGCTGTCCACCTTGATTTTTTGGACAGGGTCTCTCTCATTGGCCTGAGGTTTGCTGATTTGGCTAGGATGGCTGACCAGTGAGCCCCAGGTTTCGGCCTGGATCCATCTCCTCAGCCCTGGGGTTACATCCAATTGTTATTTTGCTTCACGTTTTATGTGGCGCTCAGGATCCACCTCACATCCCCAGGCTTGCATAGCACAAGTATTTTACTTACAAAATCCATGCTCTGAGCCTTGGTTTCCACCTGCACTTGTTGATAGTGACCAGGGGTCATTCTGATAACTGACCAAGGGATTATCACTACTTCCAGAAATGCACCCCATCTTTAAGTGAACATCTATCGAGCTTGTCAAGTAAGTAATGAGTCCTTTGGTTCTATCCCTTGACTATAAGCTGGGCTTACAGTAAACATGGAATTTAGATCTGAGTCGGGATAACTGGAGCATCATCGCATGCATGTGGACTGAGAACACAGTCAAGGAGCAGTGTACAAGGCAGCTTTCTGTTACTGTAACAAAACACCTGAGAGAAATCAACTCAGAGGAGGAAAGGCTTATTTTGGCTCATGGTTTTGGAGCATTCATCCATGGTCTGCTGGCTCCGTTGCCATGACATCATGGCAGTGGGAGTGTGTGGCACAGGAGGCTGTTCACCCGTGGCAGACAGGAAGCGTAGAAACACAAAGCAAGACCTGAGATGAGATATACCCTTCAAAAACATCCCCTGTGACTTGCTTCCTCCAGCTAGGCCTTACCTCCTGATAGTGCATTGGATTACACATCTATGGCTGCGTTAATCTATTGGTAAAGTCAGAACTCTTATGATCCAGTTAGCTCTTGAGGATTCTGAACACCACCAAATTCCATACCAAGTCTTCAAAACTTGAACCCCTGGGGCATCTTTCACATTCAAACCACCACAATGTGACTGCCTTTGCACATTTGGCCAAAGAACAACACAGTTCTGAGGTATGCCTAGCTTAAAATGGCATGGCCGACATATAGACAGAATGAAAAGACACAAACAAGCATATAAGTCAGAGGAGAAACATGTGCTTCCTCCCAGCCGTACTCCTGGGATGGTGCCATTTGACCTCTTTAATTCTCAGCTTCCATCTGCTCCGAGATAGGGCTGGAACTTCTGCCTCTGGATTCACGATGCCCTCTGTGTTAGGGGCTCTTTTGGGTTGCAGATGTCAGAAAAACCCTACTAAACTGAATTAGTTTAAGACCAAGGAAGTTGACTGGTTCACAGAGCTGCAAACTCCAGGGATTCTGCAGTATCACCACCATCTCCCCCATGTCTCTTGCGTGCATTCTTCTGGTGGGTCTCATTTGCAGGCTCTCCACAAAGTGCTCAAGAGTGATGGTTTAGTAGGGTGTGAAGATGTCTCAGTGAGTGAAAACACATGCTGTGCAAGTATGAGTTTGGGCTCACAGCACTCACATAAATAGCTGACGGGGCTACCTGTGAGCCCATGACCCTAGAGCTGTGTGCTGGGGTGGAAGCAAAAGGATCACTGGAGCTTTTTCAACTTAGCTTCAGGTTCAGTGAGAGACCCTGCCTCAAATGAATAAGGAGGGAAATGATAGAGTAGGACACACCATCCTCGTCTGGCCTCTGCACACAAGATTGAGAGAGAGACAGAGACAGAGAGACAGAGAGAGACAGAGACAGAGAGACAGAGAGAGACAGAGATAAAGAGAGACAGAGACAGAGACAGAAAGAGACAGAGAGACAGAGAGAGACAGAGACAGAGACAGAGAGACAGAGACAGAGAGAGACAGAGATAGAGAGAGACAGAGAGAGACAGAGAGACAGAGAGAGACACAGAGAGAGACAGAGAGACAGAGAGACAGAGAGAGACAGATAGAGAGAGACAGACAGAGACAGACAGAGACAGAGAGACAGAGATAGAGAGAGACAGAGAGAGACAGATAGAGAGAGAGACAGACAGAGACAGACAGAGACAGAGAAACAGAGATAGAGAGACAGAGAGATAGAGAGACAGAGAGACACAGAGAGAGAGACAGACAGAGAGACAGACAGAGACAGACAAAGACAGAGAGACAGAGACAGAGATAGAGAGACAGAGACAGAGAGACAGAGACAGAGAGACAGAGAGAGACAGAGATAGAGAGACAGAGACAGATAGACACAGAGAGACAGAGAGACAGAGAGAGACAGAGATAGAGACAGAGACAGAGAGAGACAGAGAGACAGAGAGAGACAGACAGAGAGATAGACAGAGACAGAGAGACAGAGAGAGACAGAGATAGAGAGAGAGACAGAGAGACAGAGAGAGAGTTTGAGATTAGCAATCACAGAGGAAGAAAGCATCCTTCATTCACATTAAGTTTAGGAAAATTGAGGGGCTTCTACATATGGAGTGATTTGGGTCACTCAAGAACCAAAGATTTGGTCCCATTAGTTGAAACAAACTCACTACTCTGTTCACTCTCAGAACTCGCAGTGTAGTGGCCTGAGCCCCCAGCCAAAACACAAGGACTAGGAGAAAGCAAAACAGATGCTCCCCAAAGGAACACCGAGATGCTGTTACGAGAAAATGGATGCTGGGCAGGCAGTGAGAGGGACCATCTGTCAAACCACAGTCCCCAAAGAAATCCTTGATTTAAGTTAGTCTGAGCAGGTTTCTGTTTTAGTCACTAAACAGTTTTTGACTAAATATCTAGAAAAAGCTGTCCAAAGTACTGTAGGGGTAATAAAGATGAGTGAGACAGATTTCATATGTCAAGCACCTTTCTATTTTGCAAGGAAGATAAAGCCAACATATACAAATTGTACATCACTAGTAAGAGTTTGCTCAAAGGTTCAGGGAGAAGCCGGGCTTCAGAGGCAGCAACACTGGCTATGATCATGAGAAAGTGTGTGATGCATTTGTTTGGTTTGGGGATTAAGAGAGATTAGAGCTTTTCCAGTAAGACTCCAAGGGCTTCGAACTGGTACCATTTCAAGCAGACAGGAAGAGAAGTTCCAGCTGAACAACGATGCCATGAAACATCTAGATGCTGAAGAAGGGCCTGGGGATGTAGCTCAGTTGCAGACTGTTTGCCAAACATGCACAAAGTCCTGGATTTTGTCCTCAGCACTGCATACACTGAGCACGGGGGTGCACACTTATCATCGCAGTACTTGTGATATAGAGGCAGAGGGTCAGAAGTTCACAATCTTCTGTTACATTACTGAGTTCAAAGCCAGCCTGGGATACATCAGAGCCCGTCTTAGGACTTGTCAAACTGACTTCCTAAAGATCTCTTCTTAAAGTTTTAATTAGCCTATAAAATAATGGGTTTCACTATGACATCATCAGACACGTACTTTGCTCGTACTCATCCCTCATCATCCTCTTCCAACCACTTCCTTTTCCTCTTGGTACCCTTGCTTCTTCCAAATAATCCCCTGGACAATCAGTTTTCTCATTGCTTTGACAGAGGGGAGGGGTTATTTTGGCTTGTTGTTTGAGGTCTGGTCGTCATGGCAGGAAGTCAACGGCCAAAGCGGTTGGAGGTAGCTGGTCACGTGGCATCCGCAGTCAGGAAGCTTAAGGCAATGAAGGCTGGTGTTCAGATTGCTTTCACCTTTTCTTCAGTCTGAGACCTTAGCCCATGGGATGCCTGAATCTTCACTCAGTTAATCTGCTCTGGAAATACCCTCATAAATACACGTGTGTGTGTTGCATGTGTGTGTGTGTGTGTGCATATTTCCATGATTTGATTTCTCTGTCCTGTAAAGCTGACAATGAAGCTTAATCATCACATTCTCTTCATCTTTTGTGTTATATATGGTATATGTGTATATATTCATGCCTATATATATATATACATATACAAACATACATAAAAATCTCTCATATGAGAAAAATCCACTATTTGTCCTCCAAGGTATGCCCCTTTTTTCCCCTAATATGTTCTCAATTCCACTCTTTTTCTGGGAATGACATAATTTCATTTTTATTTATGGCTGAATAAAAGTTCATTGTGTGTAATTATCATATTCTCTTCATCTTTATCCATTAATGTGTTGATGTACATCTAGGCTGATTCCATACCCTGGCTTTTATGAATAATCCTTCAATAAACACAGGTGGGTATTTGACTGTCTCTTTACCATGCTGAGTTATATTCCTTTGGGTATATGCCCAGAAGTATTGGTTGCTAAATCGCTCTTGGATGCAAGGGAAAGATGAAGAGTGATAGAGGCCTAGGGCAACACTAAAAAAGAAATGATGAAAGGAGAAAGGGAGGAGAGGAAGGGTGGTTTAAATGGAAAACACACAAAGGAAGAAAGGAAGAAAAACAAAATCTCTTGCTAGACTAGGACTCACAAAAGGAACATGTCTGTTAAAACTGGAAACCTGAGTTGGAAGTTCAGGTTTCCAGTTTTAACAGACATGTTCCTTTTGTGAGTCCTAGTCTAGCAAGAGATTTTGTTAGCACCGACCGCTCTTGCAGAGGACCCGGGTTCGATCCCCAGCACCCACATGGCGGCTGAGAACTGTCTGAAACTCCAATTCCAGGAGAACTCCAGTTCCAGGGGAATCCGAGACCCTCTTCTGACCTCCGCGGCGTTGCACGACACGGGTGCACAGACTTGCATGCAGACAGTACATTCATACACAAACAGAAATAAATAAAAATTAATTAAAAAATTTAAAAATTTAAGAAGAATAAATATTACTCTCATGTGGTTGGAGTAAGGCAATGCAAGTTCAATGAAAACTCAGAACAAGGACACTTCAAGTTCAAAGCTAAGGACATTGTGCAGGACAGAATACATTTCAATGGAGAGGCCCTGCAGCAAATGGCATGTCAAAAACTTGAAGACAGGGCTGGAGAGATGGCTCAGCAGTTAGGAGTACTGGCTGTTCTTGCAGAGGAGCAAGGTTCAAGTCCCAACACATACATAGTGGCTAACAACTGCCCATAACTCCAATTCCAGGGGACCCAACACCTTCCTATGACCTATATGTCATTGCATGACACAGGTGCACTTAAATACATGCAGGTGATACACTCATACATGCAAAATAAAATGATAAAAATAAATAAAATTTTAAAAATTTGAGGAGGTGAAGAATGGATATGAAGTAATAAATACCAAAGGTCCTTCACACAGATAACACACAGGATCCAGCACACACGGGGTCCAACACAGGATTCAGCACACACGGGGTCCAACACAGGATCCAGCACATACGGGATCCAACACAGGATCCAGCACACACGGAGTCCCACACAGGATCCAGCACACACGGGGTCCAACACATAGAAATGTGGATAAAGACAGACATCTCTCCTGGGTTTTAAACTCACTGGGGTAAAGAGAAAATGTGATATGAGCTGCAATGAGAAGAAGAAGCCATAGACTGAGATTATCAGACTAAAAGCATGTGAATGGTCTACATTTTATGTTACTATGTTATGCTATGCTATATTATGCTATGCTATGCTATGCTATGCTATGCTATGTTATGTTATGCTATGCTATGTTATGTTATGCTATGCTATGCTATGTTATGTTATGTTATGTTATATTATACTATGTTAAGTTATGCTATGCTATGTTATGTTATGCTATATTATATTATGCTATGTTATGTTATATTATGCTATGCTACATTATGTTGTTATGCTATGTTATGTTAGTTTTTACATTATTTTACTTTATGTGTGCTTGCTGGGAACATGTATATATGAGTGCGCATTTGAGGCCAGAGATTGACATTGGGTCTATCTATCTATCTATCTATCTATCTATCTATCTGTCTGTCTATCATCTATCTATCATCTATCTAATCTACCTATCTATCATCTGTTTTTTTCAGACAGGTTTTTTGTCTTGCAGTACCCATAGCTGTCCTGATACTCACCATGTACACCAGACTGGCCTCCAACTCACAGAAATCTACCTGCCTCTGCCTCCCAAGTGTTGGGATTAAAGGCATGTGCTGCCATACCCAGCTACCATATTTTTGAGGCAGGGTCTTTCACTGAACATGAAAGGTGGTAATTAAAATAGACTGTCTGTCAAACAAATTCCTGAGACCTGAGTGTCTCCACTGTCACAGGTCTGGGATTACAGCCAAACACAGAGATACAGCCAAACACAGAGATACAGCCAAACACAGAGATACAGCCAAACACAGAGACGCTGTAAGAATTGTTTTGATCACCCAGAATTAAATGGAACCCTGATTCATTGCAGCAGGTATCCTGCAGGCGAGGAGGGGCTCACACCTGATGAGCAGGATCTGGAACAGTACAAGTGAGGACTCTCTTGGCATCTTTGCAACATGGGTACCAGAGACTCACATGTTTTTAGAAGAACTAGCTGGAGAGAGGACTCAGTTAGTAAAGTACTTGCCATTCAAGCAAAGTTTAGTCCTCAGCCAAGCCTGGCAGCCTGTCTATCTATCTATCTATCTATCTATCTATCTATCTATCTATCTATCTATCGTCTGTCTATCATCTATCTATCATCTATCTAATCTACCTATCTATCATCTGTTTTTTTCAGACAGGTTTTTTGTCTTGCAGTACCCATAGCTGTCCTGATACTCACCATGTACACCAGACTGGCCTCCAACTCACAGAAATCTACCTGCCTCTGCCTCCCAAGTGTTGGGATTAAAGGCATGTGCTGCCATACCCAGCTACCATATTTTTGGACAGGCTGCCAGGCTTGGCTGAGGACTAAACTTTGCTTGAATGGCAAGTACTTTACTAACTGAGTCCTCTCTCCAGCTAGTTCTTCTAAAAACATGTGAGTCTCTGGTACCCATGTTGCAAAGATGCCAAGAGAGTCCTCACTTGTACTGTTCCAGATCCTGCTCATCAGGTGTGAGCCCCTCCTCGCCTGCAGGATACCTGCTGCAATGAATCAGGGTTCCATTTAATTCTGGGTGATCAAAACAATTCTTACAGCGTCTCTGTGTTTCATAAGAGTCTCAACAGAGGATGACGAATGGTATCCCTCATCTGTGGATGCTAGCACCAATTACCTAATTGTATGGCAAACTGAGCAACGTCAATGTGATCTGAAAACAACTGTGCTCTTATATTGTAGAGTCCCTTAAAAAATAAAGAAAGAAAGAAGAAAAAAAAGAGTTTGGGAGACCCTGTTTCAAAAACAAACAAACAAACAAACAACAACAAAAAAGAGTCTCAACAGAGGAAGACTACTAGTTACATAATGAAACAAATTGTACTTCCAACAACTTGGTGTGTATTTGTGAGAATCCAATGGTATTGGACAGAGCTCATTAGGCTGGTGGTAGATAAAGATTGGTTTTCCTTTGTCCTCCAGATGCAGGTATCTAAACAGGCTAGATGAACCAGCACCGTAGCCTATCGCAAGCTACCAACCACAAGTGGCCCTCTCTGCAATGCAGTGTTAATTTAAAATGGCACAGGCCATGAAGGCTTAATTGAAAGGGTCTCCCATTTTCTTCAAGGCTTCCAATGAGTGCTAATAAAGTAGAGAGGAAAACCTAAGGTCCAGACAACAGAAATATCTGAACAACAGCAGAGCCGGAACATTTATAGCCAGTCACAGACTACTCTTCTTTCCCATTAAATCCCCCATCTTCAGCTTCTATGATATTGGCATCTTTGTTATCAGGCAGCTTCTGGTCCATTCCTCTCATGGAGGCTGCAGTAGTCAGGGAGCCCTGGAAGGACAGAACCAATAGGAGGAAATATATTAAAAGGGGGATTTAGTGGATTGCCTTACATGACATGGTTAGGGGAGCCTCACAACGGGCATATGCACAGTGGAGAGCTTGAGAACCTGGTAGCTCCTCAGGCTGCCTCGGCAGCCCCAATCTGCTGTTTAAAGCCTAGAAAATTCCTGGAGAGCAGCTGGTCTTCGGTCAACACTAGAAGGTTGAAGAACTTGGGTTCTGGTCAGCAAAGAATGGCAGCAACAACAGAGTAAACATACTCCCCAGCGAGAAGTAAAGGCGGGAAAGCACTGCTTTCCTCCAACCTGTTTGCTTTTGGGTACCACTAGAAGGTGCCACCCACTCCAGGGGAGGGTCTTTCCCCTCAGCTAATCCTTCCTGGAAGTATGCTCACAGTCCTCCTCCCGCTGCCAGGTGAGCCTCTTAGTTGACTCCAGATCTAATCAAGTCCACAGTCAAGAGCGTTTTAGGAAGCACACTGAATGTCACTGAAGAAGAATTCTACTTTATTACAAACCCAAGCCCTGGGTTGATGATTTGCAACATGGTGCTGGATGCCTCTGTGAGTATTGTTCACAGAGCAATCAGGCACAGGCTTGTGTGCTTATCAAGGACTCTTCAGAGTTCAAGTGACAAAGGTTCACTATTCAAAATCTCCTGAGAAAACAAGGAATGAGGACATGAGAAATACGAAGGGATGGAGGCGCCAAGCCAGGCAACGGGAGGGACCGTGAAAGCAGAACCCAGAGCCTGTTCCCATCACCCACAGCCGCTGTCCGCTTGTCTCCGCAGTCTACTCTGATTACAAATGGACTCCCAAGGGTTCTAGGTATGCAGCTAGTACTCAGGACACTGAATTTACTTTCTAAAAGCTAAATCCAAAATCCCTTCCAAAAAGACTGATCATCTTTGCTTAGGTCAGATACCCATCAGGTAAGTCAGCTGCCTCCAAGGCAGAGTAGATAGAATATGGTGATCCAGTGATAGTTAGATGCTTCCTCCTGGATCTATCCATTTGTTTTTTGTTAGTCAGTCAGTCAGTCAGTTAGTTAGTTAGTTTTCAAAGCCAATTTTTATTGAAGCTTTGTGCATTTCATACAAAATTTCCAATCAACTCTAGACCCATCCCCCTTCTTTGCCCCCCACCTCACCAGAGCTCATGTTTTTCATCTTTTTCTCAGTATCTTATAAATTTTCAATGCAGAAGTTTACTGTTTCAAGCAGAAGTTCACTGTTTCAGTCAGTTCTTTGACCCAGTCTCTTTGTTGTTTTTGTTGTTCCTTCCAATTTGCATCACTCCAAAATATGCATATATGCATGCCACATACATCTTTTAGCATCTTCAGCTTATGATTTCTTTTTTTTTATTAGGCTGAAAGATGTCATGTTTGACAGCTCCTCCTTGGCAAGCCCAAACAACCATCGGTCCTGCCCTTGTGCTCCACACTGGGGTTTTCCCTTCCCATGGTCACCAAATGAGGTCCAGTAAGCACCACGTCCTATCTTGATCTTCCTCTACTGGTCTCCGTGATACAGCCTGGGTAGTCCAACAATGACAATCAATACTCTGAAGAGGCTGAAACCCCAGTAGTAGCTCAGTCCACAAGCTGGATATCTCAGCAGTCCCCATCTGGCGGTGAAGGTTTGGAGGATTCTGGGAGAGACATGAGTCTTCAGTCCGTCTATCCATTTGTTAACAGTGGCTAAAGATGCAGGGTCATTTGAGAAATGGCTCTCAACAGAAAGCCAATCAAATATTGTAAGTTGAAGAGCATTTCTAAGCTGGATAGACAAAGCCACAAGAAAACTATTAAACCTTGGTCTTAGCAGGTGGATATAGACTCTTTTATCTCACTTCTGAAGATTTTATTTTTTAAATTGTGTACATCTGTGCATATCTGCCTGATTTTGTATATGTCGGTATCCATACACACGGGGGTTGGAAGAAGGTGTTGGATTTCCTGGAGCTAGAATTACAGGCGGTTGTGAGCTACCCAGTGTGGGTGCTGGGAACTAAGCTTGCATTCTTACAACAGGTATACTATGTTGTTCCTCACTGGTTTTATTCATTAAGCCTAACTTAAGGGTACCGTTTGCTGGGTTTAACATGAAAGGAAGTACCCTGTTTTACTGCTGACACACCTCTGTAGCATACTGGGCCTTCCCCCATCCTCTGTTGTCATTGCCTCTGCTGGAAATGATGCATTCAGTGTGCAGGGGCTTCTGGGCCACTTCTTAGCCATGAGGGCTCCTGTGAGAGACAGGGTGTCATTGAAAGGGAAATGTAGGACAGACTATCCTCATTCCTCAGTACACACACACACACACACACACACACACACACACACACACACATGGCAGGGGGAGGAGGGAAGATGTCCCATAACACACTGAGAAAGCATTTGTTCTTTCTCTGGGAATCAAATATTTGGCAGACCAAGTTCATATTAGTGTACTGACTGGCCTACTAAGAAGAAGCAGAATGCAAAGAAACCTGCATACAAATCTGGCACAAACTAGTTACTCTTCCTTAAAGAAGGGTGACCCCTTATATGTGATTGGGCTCTTCTATTCGAAAGCAAAGCACTTCAGGAGAAGATAAATCCTTTCAATCAGTGCGAGAAGAAAAATACCAAGTCTTATTCTCATAACAGAGGTTTTCAGTAAGGAGGGATTCTTTCCCTGACTCTCTTAGTTGTGTTAGTTGACTGAATTCTTTCCTTTCCTCTCATGGTTCTATGTTGTGATCATCCTTTATCTACCTATCTCGACACCCTTGTAAGTTCTAGCTCACTGTGATGGTTAATGTTGATCATAACTTGGCCAAAGGATCTAGAAACACTAAAGAGACAAGCCTTGACTTTTCTGTAAGAGAGGTGGGAAAACCTACAGCATTGTGAGAGGTACCATCCATGGGCCGGAGTCCTGAACTGCATACACAGAAAAAACTAGCTGAGTACCAGCATCCATCCCTCTGCTTCCTGACTGCAGATGCAGTGTGACCTGTTGCCTTCTGGCTCGTCTGGAGAGACTTTCTTGCCTCGATGGACCATATGCTCTCAAACTCTAATGAAATGAGCCCTTCCTCCCTTAAGTCACTGCTTGTCACAGAAACATGTGAAGTACTAAGGCTTTCACTATAATCCAAACCAACAAACTTGAACCATCACAGACACTTGGTGAATGGTTATGAGAAAAAAAGGGCAGGCGCCTGGAAACAATGCATGAGCCAATTATCACTTCCGCTTGAAAGCCTTCAATAAAATGGCTCTCCATAAAATGGTGACTGCCTGGGGCAGAGAAGATGGCTCAGTGGGTTAGAGCCCTTGCCAAACTAAGAACTCTAGCACCGACGTGAAAAGCTAGGCACGGACACATGGCCACAAACCCAGAGCTGGATGAAGTGGAGATTGGAGGAGTCCTGCTGCTCACGGCTGCAAGATCAGCTGGAAAAAAACAAAACAAAAACGGAGAGCTCCAGGGCTATTGAGAAACGTGGTCTCAAGAGTATAAGATGGGAGGTTATAGAAGAGAACACTCAGCCTCCCCCATGTGTACATACATGTAAACACACACATTCAATAATTCAATAACTCTGTTGCCTTCTGCTCCATAAATCCAAAGGACAGAGAGCTTGGGCCACAAGAACCCACATCTTACAAGTGGATCATAAACTAAACATCACAGATTCTCCAGACTCACATCCTCAACCCAGAACCAATGAGAGCCGTCCAGGCTGCTCAGATGCTTTTATTTTTAAATCTCATAGTTGTAATTCATAATAATCACCAGTTGCAAAGCCTTTACTCAGTGTGTATATGTCAGGCACCTTCTAAGATTGAAAATGTTAAAAGGTTCATGATCAGAACTGATTTTGCTTTCCAAAGAATATTTGGCACTGTTTGGAAACCATTTTGATTGGTACTCTGAAGGGATTTGCTGATGATATCTAGGGTCATATTTCTAATAAATGTCCTTCAGAACCCTGGATAGTCCAGTCAACAAGACAAAGCACATCCCAACCCCAAATTTCTTTCATGCCAAGTCTGGGAAATCCTGAGATAATCCGTTCTATAGCTCTGTCATTTCAGCCATCATCATCATCATTCTCATCATTTTCTTGATTTTATAGAAGAAGAAATGAGGAAGTAGCTGAACTGGGAATTTCACTCTTTGGACTCTAAAATCCGCATGCATTTCTGCCTTCTGTTCTATAACTCCTTGCAAGTCTTGTCTTCAAGACAGTATGTGGAACTTGAAGATGATAATACTGAGCCTACTCACTGTGTGGTACTGGGAAGTTTCCAGCTTGCTCCAGCAGCCCAGATTTACTTAGCTTCATGTGAGTGTCCAAAGATGTTACTTTGGCCGGAGCTGGAAGTATCTTTAAATTGAATCCAGTTCTCCCTATTGCAACGTAATAACTTGAAAAGTAATCTACTCTCTTCATTGCTGGTGCTACATCCAGTTGTCGAAATCTCCTCTGAGTTCGTAGTTAAAGGGCCCAGCCACACATTCGTAACATTATTGTTGCTGGCAAAAATGCTTAGCGACAACACAAACATCACTCAGAATCAAATTATCAGATGTAGCAACAAGATGCTTCTCGATTTAATAGTGTGGTAAATGATGGCTGGGAGATGGTCTTTGAAGCTGTGGAGGCAAATGTGAAAGCTAATTCAATTCTCAAATGAATAAAAGTGAGAAACTGTGCTTATAAACCTGATATTACCAGAGATAGTGCTGGTGCCTCCTGCTGCCAGGCGTCAGGGAGGAAAGAGGAGGGAGAACTTATTTCATTTCTGATAATAAAGAGCTGCGCTTTGTGACCGCACACATTTGACCTTGTGCTCTGTGTTGGGGACTTCAGTAAGACTGGGGGCTCATTTCCAACTCAGCCAATAGGCATGCGTACTTAATCATCAGTAGTTGCTGGAGGAAGAGACAGACCCTGGAAGAGGCATTCAGAGCCTTGGGGAAATCAGATCTCTCTTTATTAAATGTGGAGAATGAGTAATAGATCTTCCTGGAAGGACAGGGGATCTCAGAAGACCTGAGTCAGTGACTTCTGGCAAGTAGATGAAGCCCCTGAGTTCTCACAAAGGATTCCCAGGCACAAGGAGAAGGTAGGCTTGAAAGGAACTTGACCTATAAATAGAAATGTATGTGCATATGAAACGATTAAAGTGAATTATATGTACACAGCATAAATAGCACACATATATAAATATATATTCATGAGCTTATTGATCCATTGGCTTTGCTCTTTTCCACTGAGAAGACATGACTTCTTGAAAACTACACAGTCACAGGATAGACCCCAGCACCATTCCCTGACACTCATGGGGCATCTAACTTTCTGAATTACTGTCAAACATCACACACTCAGGCCCTCGCTACCTCAGGACTTGCCTGTGTTTGATACCAGGTAGAAGGCCATAGCATTTTTTTTTTTGCCTGGTCAACTTGGGTACCAATTGGGGAATTCCTACAACCAGGTTCAGCAATTTCTAATGTGACCTTTGGAACTCAGGAAAAAGATGAGAGTCATACTGCATAATTTGTGTGGGATTTGTCTCAGGATCCTGCATAGGTACAAAATCCAAGGCTGTTCAGCTGTCTCATATAGAAAGGCATATGCCGATAACCTTCACACATCCTCTTGACATTTCAAGTCGTCTCTAGATTATGGTATCGAAGGCAATGTTAATGGTAAATTGTTGTTACACTACATTGTTAAGGGAATACAAGACAAAAGCTTACATCCTCAGTACAGATGCAATTATTTTCTCAAATGTTTTTTTTTATCAGCTGTTGGCTGAATCCATATCTGGAAGGGCCAATGACTTATATTATTTTATTATAGAACATATAAATGCACAAAGATGAGACCTGAGGGGGCACAGGTCAGGGAGCTCTCCCTGAGTCCCATCCTTGTGCAGCTATGCTGTGCCCCTGTGCATCAATATGCTCAGCAATAAAGAAGATCTCTGAGTCTCATCATCCAGGGGTTTTGTTGAGCTTTTATCAATAATAGGCATTATTGACTAAGTCGTTGGCCATATGAGTGAACTCAGTCTCCAGCCCCTTTCCCATCCCAGAGGTCTGGGCAAAGCTGAGCATTCTAACTCTCTACATCTGGTTTGCTAAAGCTCCTTTAGAACTCTCCAAAGATCCACATGAAGCACCTCATTAGCATAAACTCCGATGTGGCTCATCATAGATAACATAATATACTCTTATCCTTTAGCAAACTCCAGAGATTTTTAAATGTTTTCACATGAGATCAGGTGAGTTCAGGGTGGTATGGCTTGGAAAATCCAGAGAGTTTGAGAAACCAATAAACAACCGTGGGGGTGGGTCATGGGAGGGGAGGTAGACTACAGTGATATAAAGAGAGTAGGGAGGGTTCAAGGGGTGGGAAGGCGGGGCAGTGCTAACAAAGTAAGAGTTCAGTGGCAGAAATGGACTCCCTCTTTTGAAGTCGTTGACCAGGTGTCCCATAGATCCTCAAATAGTGCTGGCCATGGTCTCTGCTCTTAGTCCCCCACTAGAACTGCATGGTGAGACCCTATTACTGAAAACACTACTCACATGAGCTGTAGAACAGACAAGGAGAAATCGAGATGGTGCTGACTTCAGAGCCTCATCTCCACCGTCTCACATTCACAGTGCTGGAAGGTGTTGTGCATGCTGCTGGAAGGAAAAACTAATCAACCCTACCCAGCTGTGAATCCTGTGAACTACAGTGACAACAGGCCTGGAAGGACATGCCCCCTGGTGCAATAGCGACACACTTTTGACTGGATTTAAGGTCTGCTTCATAGGACGTTGATATCGGGCCTAGAACCTGTGGCTACACAAGTCACAGGCCATAGAAAAGAACCTAGCAATATATTCTGCCAAGTAGATATAGTATTAAGCTGAATCCTAATAAATTATTGTTATACCCATAGATTAACGCATCTGTCAACTGTCAACTCTCACTAGAGACAATTTCTTATTCCACAAATAGTATTACCACAGAGACCCATGACTGAACAACTTGAAGAGAATAAGAAGCTGCAGACTACTCATCTCTGAATAGGACACCTATATCCAACTTCTGCCTCTCCCAAGGCTCAGAATTGTTGTAGAAGATGAGGCAGAAAGTTTCTAAAAGCCAGAGATGGTGGATATCTGCAGGGCAACAGTTTTCCAGACAGCTGGTCAGTTATTTATATGCCAGTAATGGTGTCACAGTAATGGTGACAGCATGCACAAGTCTCATGTAAGTTCAAGCCAGACAAAGCCTTTTATAGATGTGGGGAGATGGTAAGAAACCCCAGCCTTACCAGAGGAAATATTGACAACTGACGGCTACGGGAAGGGAAGAATCAGTCTCATTAAAAGGTGAGACTCTTGGTAGGTGGACCAGGCTCCATTGGATGGACCCACACTGTAGGGCATATGGGGACACAAGCTTGGTTCCATTTGCCCCAATGTATTAAATACACACACACACACACACACACACACACACACACACATATGATCACATGAAATTGGGTGGGAAGTACTCAGCGGGTATAGATGGGGAGAGGATCCAAATTCAATCAAACGATGATACATGAAATTTGTAAAACTTCAACAGAGGTTTTAAGTCATATATTACTTATACAACATAGTGGATTTCGTTATGATATTTTTATGTATGTGTACAGTGTACTTGGATCACACTCACTCATATCATGCTCTTTTGTCCCCTTCCAGCCCCCTCTGTCTTTTTTCTTCCCTGTTCCCCTCTATTTTCATGCCTCTTGTTTTCTTTTAATTCAATGGGCTTCAGTAGCTGTCTGGGAGGTTCTCAGAGAAGCTAGACGGCAGGAGTTAAAGGGTCCCCGCAGGAGGGTCCTCGGAACTGGGTAATTTACAGAGGAGCAGGCAAACTGAGAGTCAGAGATGTTAAGGGCCCTGGTTACTTGGTGATAAAGCTGGTCTGAAAGCTGGGTTTCCGACCCCGGCCGTGGAGAATCTCAGGGGCCTCCATGTTGTTTCCTAGAACTGATATAAGAACTTCTCCAAGATGCTTAAGATAGTGATCTAAAGCAGTCAGGATTTGTTTTAGGGATCTGGGGGCCAGAGTCTAAGACTGTGATCCTCCTGGAGACTCTCAGAGTCACCGTTACCTGGTTATTATTGCCAGTCCCTGGCTGCCTGCATCCTTTCAGTTCATGACCCCTTCTGTCAAATTTTAAGCCAGCCACAGACCATATTCCCATCTTTGTCCTTTCTCTGTCCCTGCTGCTGCCGTCCCTTCACCTTCTGTCTGACCAGTCTCCTCCACGTTCCTCTCAGCAGAGTGCTGACTGCATCAAGCCTACCAGGAAAGGCCACGGTGTCCTCCTACCCCCAGATCCCCAGCTCCGTTCCATCTGTAATGTCCCACCTGCCTTTCCAGACACCACATTTGCAGGGATTCAGCTGTGGCATCTCAGGGAAGGCCATCACCCAGCTTCCCATGAGTCCTTTCTCCATATCAGGGAAGGCCATCACCCAGCTTCCCATGAGTCCTTTCCCCGTCTCAGGGAAGGCCATCACCCAGCTTCCCATGAGTCCTTTCCCCATCTCAGGGAAGGTCATCACCCAGCTTCCCATGAGTCCTTTCCCCATCTCAGGGATGGCCATCACCCAGCTTCCCATGAGTCTATCCTTTCCCCACTTCTGGCCTGGATTTCGTGGGTCCTGGCTCCTGCCTTTACTATCATAGGTCCATGTGACAACTACTAGGAAGGAAGGGACTCTGTCCTTTCTCTGACTTTATCTTCTAGTTGGTCATTTTCCAGTTTTACCAATGAAGGATGAGGTGTTGCTCTTGGGTCAATTTGGGTAATGGCTGTGCTCTACGGGGGAACCGCACGGTGAAATCTCGTGGACTGCTGTGTGCGCGACCTTCCTGCGCTCCCTACCCCGTGTTTCCTGGGTCCCGTTCCTGTTCCTCACGCATTTGAGGAGGGAAGGGGCATCAACTGAAGCTTTTTGAAGGAGAGTTGAAATGTTGACAATCAGCGGCCAAAACAAATTAAGCTATACCTCCCCCCGACACACACCTTGATTTATTTATCATCAACCTCTGTGTCTGACCTCACAACCTTTTGACAATCAGATAAAAATCTTTAGATTGTCTTAACAGACTACTAGCTTCTACTAAGAATGTCACTAGACCGTACCTGAAATCTATAGAGAATATGTCCTTACTTTGTTTAACCTGCTTACATTTGATGTCCATACCAATGTATTCGGAAACATGCTTTAATATATGATCTTATTTTGTTCTGTGGCTATAAAGTTTCATGCAACCACTTTCACAAGGTAAAAAGAAAACATTTTAGGGTAAACTGAATCCATGTTTCTGGGCCCTGGTCACTCATACTTGGTACAGAATAAACTACTCTTATTCTCTTTGGAGCAAGAGCTATGTTTCTGTCAACAGCAGCGATAAGAAATAGGGATGACCGTTCAGTAATTCTGCATCATCCAGGACAACCTGCAGGACAGCTCCAGCTAGAAGGCCCTGCAAAACAGTCTCCATACTTTTCAACTAAACACAGCAATGCTCGTTCAGCTGTCAGTCCAGGCAGCACTTGGTTGGCCATTTCTCCTCTCGCTGTGTGGATGTTAGGAATTAATCTCTCTCTCTCTCTCTCTCTCTCTCTCTCTCTCTCTCTCTCTCTCTCTCTCTCTCTCTTTATTGGATAGAGGCACAGGAACACCAATGAGACTTTCTTTTACTTCTGTTTCTACCTTCATCGATGACTTCCAATGCCAGGGTATTCACCCCTACTAAGAGGGATGACAGAGACATTTGGAGACTGTTCTGAAAAAATGACTTGGAAAATGTGATGCTAGTGGTATCTAATGAGTGGAAGTCAGGGATCCTGGTAAACATCCAATACCACACAAAGCAGCCCATAATAAACAGGGTAGCTCCTCATATGAAGAATTTTCTGGTCCAAAATATCAGTAGTGCTGTACTGGAGAAACCTTGGCTTATGTCCAAGCAATATGGAAATCAGTTTAGTCTCTTCCTCTACCAATTTACTGGTAGAAGAGAGATTCTATCCAAGGAGTCTGCACAGAACCAGACCCTGTGTGAAAATAAGATGCGTAAAAGAAAGAGGGCTGGGGGCTGTCACTAGGTGGCAAAACGCTTGAGTAGCGTATGCAAGACTCTGAGTTCATCGCTAGTACTGAAAAGCAAAAAGTAACTGAAAAAACAAACAAACAAAAGGACGCTTATATTTGACATCAGTTATTAGAGCAAATGAAACAGAAAACAGAAAACCAATAAAAGAAAAGCTGGTTCTTTGAGCAGAACAATGCAGTCGATATCCAGGGAGCCTGGATAGAATTGTTCTAATGCACTAGTAAGCATTAATAAGCAAGAACCTTTCCAAAGGTTCAAACACAAGCTCAGGCTGTCTACTTCCTCTGCCTTCCTACACAGCAAGGCATCTTCCTCACTTGTATTGTGCCCACGCACTGGAAATAACAAGCAGAGCAGCCTCACTGGGGACAGGAGGAGTGGGTGGAGGCTGCCTCTTGCTAACCACTGAGGCAGGACCTTGAGTTCCCAGGTGCATGGACTCCACCGGTGCCTGCTATTCTTCGCTGTGTTTTGTTCTGCAGTGTCTTGCTTAACTTGAGCACGATGCATAAACAAACAAGGATGAACATTTCTTGTTTTCTTCAAGGTGATTTCTTGTTTTCATTCTTCGGCCCCTGGGGAGGATAAGTCTCTCCGAACCAGAGAAAACTCCTCTCCAAACAGGCTTTGCTCAGTAAGACTATAAGCCACAAGGGCTTGGAGAGACCAGCGGGTTCTGGAAGCAAAACTTCTTCTGATTCTATCTCAGCTTTGACTGAGTGACTGCTAGCTAGGGGAGACAAATCCCCAGCCAGCAGGAAAATACATGGCTGGAAGGAATGTTTTATGTTGAATTGGAACAGAAAAACTTCTCTTTTTTCCCCATATCGGAAAACAAAAATGAAACAAAGACAACTGTTTCCTGTTTAAGAGGTAAGCTAGGTAAGTAGTCATAGAGGGTTTGAATTTTCTCTTTAAATGCAAAGAAAAATAATAATTTCCAAATTACTTCATTGATCAAAAAATAACTACTGGCTGCAAACATTTATTCACACCACAAAAGGCATACAGCTCCTTTATCTTAACAAGAATATTATCTTGTTACAGTTAATAGCTATTGAGCTGCCTATTATGTCCCAGGCACTGTTTAAGAGCACTGTAAATACATCATCTAATTTCATCTTCCCTTAAACCCTCAGCTGTTTAGGTACAGCGAGTACCTTGATGTTACAGAGAAGGAAACTGGAGGTCAGAGAGGTGAAGCTACTTGCCCCAAGTCACACAGCTGACATGGGGTGTCACAGCAGGAATTTGGAGCTGAGAATTGGCTAGCTAAGTTATCCCTTACTGTTGTTATGGTGTGATGTAAACTGTTCCCAAAAGCTCAGTCCCCATGGGTAGTTCTGTTGGAAAGAGATTAGGCAGTGTTAATGGTGAGTAACTTACTGGGGGGTAGAGCCTAGTTAGAGGGAGTTAGTCACTGAAGATGTAGTATACGTATTTATGTGTGTGTATGCAAGTATATATGTGTATGTATGTGAAGGCCAGAGGTTGACACTAGGTGTCCTCTTCAATCACTGTCCACCATATTTGGGGGTTAAGATCTCTCACTAAACCTGGAGCCCCAGAGGTCCTCCTATCTCCCCTTCCCCAGCACCAGGTTCACAGGAGCGTGCCACCATGCCCGGCTTTTTATGTGAGCGCTAGGAATAGAAAATCGGGTTCTAATCCTTGCATGGCAAGCACTTTACCAACTGGCCATCTCTCCAGCCCCCAGGATGTGATGTTTGTCCCAGTCCCTGTCCAATAGTTCTCTCTCTCTCTCTCTTTCTCTCTCTCTCTCTCTCTCTCTCTCCCCCCTCTGCCACTCCAGTCTACCATGATGATATTCTGCTTCCGCTTAAAAGCAACAGAGGCACGTGACTATGAACAGGAGATGATACCATGAGTGAAAACAAACCTTTACTTCCATAGGCTGTTTTCCTCAGACCTTGTACCATAACAGAAAGCTGGCGGATATACACCTGACCACTATCCTAGGGTTTCCCTCTAATTCTGCCTCTGTGTTGGTATGTGTTGGTGTGCACACGCACTTTCTTAGGGTAGACCTCAACCCTGCAGAGAAGCTTCTTTTTTTTGCAGTGTCTTTTTTTTTTCTTTTTCTGTTACTGCTTTTTTATTAGGGTTGGAACCCAGGGGCTTGGGCATGTTAGGTAATCACTTTACCAGTAAGCTATATCTTCAGCCCTTGGTTTTTTTTGTTTTTAGGAGTTCTAATTTTTCCCTTTAATTTTACATTACTCTAAAATATGAATACATACCCTCCACCCATATACCACAATTACAAAGTCTGAAAATAAGTGGTAAGTTAATTCTAGAGCCCATTAAGGGATTCACATTATAACCACACAGTTGTTTTCAGATAAAAATAAATATAACATTAACATTGTTCAGTTTGCCTTTCAACTAGAAATTTGGACCTAGCATCCACAAATGACGGATACCATTCATTGTTTGTTTTTTCTGGGATTGTGATACTTCACTTAGCATAATGGCTTCTAGTTCTATCCATTTACCTGCAAAGTTCATGATGTCATCCTTCTTTACAGAGCATAGAACTCCATTATGTAGATGTACCACATTTTCTCTATCCACTGTTCGGTTGAGGGACACTTGGGGTGCTTCCAGCTCTTTGCTATTGTGAAGAGAGCTGCAATAAACATAGATGTGCGTGTATTTCTGCGATAGGATGAGTCTTGTCGGTATATACCCAGGAGTGCTATGACTGGGTCAGGTGGTATACTCATTTTTAGTTTCTTAAGAGTTCTCCACACTTTGCAGTGTCTTTAATCAATTTTAGTGTCATAATAACACTATAATACTATGAATTGTTAACTGTTCCCCCCTTTAATGTTCTGAAAGAATCTGTACAGAATTTGTATTATTTTTACAGCATTAATTTTACAGCAGTGAAGACATGTGACCATAGAGGGTTTTTGTTTGTTTTATTTAATTAATTTTTTTTCTGAGACAGTGTCTTGCTACATAGCCCTAGCTGACTTAGAACTTGCAGAGATCATCTTACCTCTGCCTCTGAGATTAAAGGCATGGAGACATTTTAAGGTACAATATCATTTTATTTAAGAAGGTGCTGTTCGGGCAGTCAAGTTGGGTAAGTTTCCACAGATGTATCTCTCAAAGAATTTGTGAATATCAAGTGTTATTGAATTTACCGACATTAAAGTTGTTCATATTATCCTTCTTATTCATAATATCCAGGTCAGAAAGAGCAACTCTTTAGTTGAAGCAGGTCTAGTTCCCATAGCTACCTGAGGTCAGGATGAACTTTCCCAGCCCTGTAAGAGTGCTTCTCACCCCCTAAGGAGCCCATTACTCTCCAAGGGGCTTCACACTGCTAAACACAACCATTGTTTCTGCCAAACAGGAGATGGCTCAAGCCAGCTCCCCTCTTGCTGTTAAACGCTCTATAGATAAGAACAGAGAGTCCAGAACAGGTGGACTGATCCAATGAAAGACTGCCTGGTCCACAACCACCAAGGTCCCACCAATCAGAGAAAGGGTCACTGTAACCGCAGTGGAAATCCCCTAACTGGGAATAAAAGCGGGAGAGGATCGGACCTCGGGGCCGCTGCCCTCCAGTCCCATAGGAGTGTACTCGGTCCGAAGCGACAATCTGTCTTTGTCACTGTCTCTGTGTTGTATTCTGTACTTCTTCCTTGATGTAATCTTCTTTTATTAAAGCTTTTCCTCCACAGTTTTTGGCCTCTCAAGAGATTCTTTGGTAGAGTGGCGTTTCTAACTCAACACTTCTATGTTTCTTCTCAATATTTGTAATGACGTTGCCTTCACTATTACTAATAGTAGTATTTCCTTTTTCCTTCTCAGTCTACTTAGGTGTTCATTGACTGCATTATTCTGCTCAAAGAACCAGCTTTTCTTTTATTGGTTTTCTGTTTTCTGTTTCATTTGCTCCAATAACTGATGTCAACTATAAGCATCATTTTGTTTGCTTTTTTTTTCAGTTACTTTTTGCTTTTCAGTACTAGTGATGAACCGAGAGCCTTGCATACACTACCCAAGTGTTTTGCTACCCAAGTGTTTTGCCACCTAGTGACAGCCCCAGCCCTCTTTCTTTTATCTATCTTATTTTCACACAGGGTCTGGCTCTTTAAAGTTTGCAGGCCTTTCAGGCCGTGAATTTATGACCCTCCTGCTCCAGTTGCTGGGTAGCTGGGGAAACAGGCTTACATGATGCCTTGGTTTTTCTTCTTTTTCCTAAGTGAGGTTCACGATGTTCCAACATAAACACTACACAACTCCTCCCCATGAACACTTTAATATCACCCTCAGTGATTGATACATTGCCTTTTCATTTTCACTCAGTAAAACATAGCAGCACCTATTTTCCTTTTTGACTTCTCAATGACTGGTGAACCATTTAGAAAAAGGCTTTAACATTCTACATACCTGGGGTTTCTATAGACCTCTAAGTATTGGGGATTTGTTGCTACTAATTTATAATTTCTTCTATTATAATCATAAAATAATTTAGGTAGACTGAATCCTTTCAATGGTACTGTGTTTGGGCCTTGAATAGTAATGGTAAGTGTGGTATGTGGAAACCCAACACTGATTGAAGAGGATGTGTATCTTGCTGTTGTAGGGTGGGGTGTCCTGTGGATAAGGCCTCAATAGGGTTGGCCCAGAGTGCTGCTGGCTTTGCTCTGACTTCTGTCCACTATTGGGGGAGGCATTTAACATTTCTGCTCATAATGTGACACTGGTATTTCTCTTTGCATTCCTGCCTTTTCAACCAGGAGTGGGCACACCCGTACACTTGGCCTCTGTAGTAACTGGCCCTTTGTTCTTATGAAGTGAACATCTTTATTCTTTGCATGAAATCTACTTTTCCTGATATTAATATTTCCACTCTCGTGTTTTGTAAAATAATCATTAGCATGGAATAAAATTTCACAATCTTTAATGATTAACCCACTTGCGTATTTATATTTAAAGTGCACTTTATAGCCAGGCATGGTGGTGCACGCCTTTAATCCTAGCACTTGGGAGGCAGAGGCAGGCGGATCTTTGTGAGTTCAAAGCCAGCCTGGTCTACAGAGTGAGTTCCAGGACAGCTGAGGCTACAGGGAGACCCTGTCTCGAAAAGACCAAAATAAATAAATAAATAAATAAATAAATAAATAAATAAATAAAGTGCACTTCCTTGAGTTGGAGATGTAGCTCAGTGATAAACACTTGCCTTGAATGCATGAGGTTGTGGATTCTATCCCTACACTACAAAAATGTAGGCAGTTAGGTCTTGCTTTTTAAAAATCTAAATTTATATTTTCACCTTTGAATTGTTACATTCCCACCATTTAAATGAATTATGATAATCTTAATACAGTTAAGTTCATGTCTATCATCCACTTTAGAAAATTAGATCTATTTGGTCTCTGTCCTTCTGTTACTTTCTTTTTTTTAATTTTATTTTATTTTCGTATGTGTATGAATGTACTGTCTGCATGTAGGTTTGTGCATCCATGTCATGCAATGCCACGGAGGTCAGAAGAGGGTGTTGGATTCCCCTGGAACTGGAGCCAAAGACGGTTTTCAGCCGCCATGTGGGTGCTGGGGATCGAACCCCAGTCCTCTGCAAGAGCAGTTGGTGCTCTTAACTGCTAGGCCATCTCTCCAGCTGTTACTTTCTTTTGATAGACTCATCCATTATTTTTCTGGTTTTACTTTTATACAAAGTAGCAGCTTTGTTGAGCTATCCTCCACAAACCAATAAACTCAGCTGTTTCCAGTACACAGCTTGGTAGGTTTTACTAAGCTCAGAGTTGTTCAACCATCACTACTATTTGATTGCAGATATACTCATCATCGTAAAAAGAGAACCCACCATGAACCAGGAGCCCTCTGTCTCGGCCAAGGCCCTAGCAACCTCTATTCTTTTTTGTATGTGTATATGGGTACATGCGCCTATGCATGTTTGCATGTGTGAATACAGGTGCTCACACATGTGTGCATGTGGAGGCTACAGGTTAATGTCGATTTTGACCTCATTTACTGAGACAGTGTTTCAGCCTTCAACACAGAGCTTGCCGATTCCACTAGTGTAGTTAGCTTGTTCTGGGTGGGGGGTGGGTTCATGGCTGCCTCCTGCAGGTAGACCGCCATGCCACCCTGGCATTTAGGAGGTCTGTGGATATGAACTCTGGTCTCCATACTTGCACAGCAAATGTTTTGACTGCAGAACCATCTTTCCCACCTGGCAACCACTGTTCTATGGATTTGCTTATTCTAGATATTTCATACAAGTGGAATCACAAAATAGGTAATCTCCTGAGAGCCTTCTCTCACTTGGCATAACGTATTCAAAGGGTGCTGTGTAACAGTATTTTTGTTTTGCTTTGAATGCTATTACATTGTCCAGATAAAAATTTATTTTATCTTTTATTTATGTGTGTGTGTGTGTGTGTGTGTGTGTGCATGCGTGCGTGTATGTTCCCGCACACATGCACAGCTACCCATGGAGGCCAGAAGCAGGTGTCAGGTCCCTTGAAGCCGGAGTGACAGCTATGCGTGGGTGCTGCCATCCACACTGGTCCTGAGAGCAGCACGAGCTCTTAACCAAGAGCTGAGCTCAGTGTCCAGGTCTGGTGTTTCTATTTTCAAGCAAATGTGAAGAACAGCAATATGAATATTCATCTACACAATTTTGTGTGGATATATGTCTTCACATATCTTACATATATACCTAGGAGAAAATTGATGGTAGCCTTTCCCAAAGTGTCCACACCTGTTGACATTCACATCAGTAACTTAGGTTCTAATTCCTCCACATCCTTGGTAACATGTGTTATCTTTCTGTAATAGTTATCAAGGGGAGGTCTGAATTGCTATCTTACTCTGATATTTACCTGCCTCTAATGATGAATGGCATTGAGCGTCTTCTCATGTGCTATTACCCATAATTATTTGTCTCTTTTGGAGAGATGCTTATGCAAATAATTTCTCCATTTTCCCTTTCTCTATTTTTAACTTGAAGATCTTTATTGCTGAGTTGCAGGAGTTCTTTACTCTGAACAAGAGCTCATTATATGACACGTGACTGGCAAACATTATCTCTCATTCCATGGGCTGACTTTTAATATTTTATAGTGTCCTTCAGAGCACAAAATATTTAAATGTAATGTTCAGTTTATCTGTTTTTCTCATGTTAATTGTGTTTGAGTGTCATACCTAAGAGGGCATCGCCATATAAGTTAACAGACTAGTATTTTTCCAGGAGTTTTATAATTTGAATACTATAAAATGAGCACAGCACATTTTGAGCTAATTTAGTTGTGCAGCATGAAGTGAGGGTCTAGTTTCATTCTATTGACTGTGAATATCCAACGATCACATAAATTATTGAAAAGACCTACTTCTCTATTGAATTATCTTGGCTACTTTGTTTAAATAAGTTGACCATAAATCTAATAATTAATTCTTTATTATGTTTTTCTCTTCTTTAAAGAATATTTTATTATTAATTGTATGTGTATGAATGTATTGCCTGCAGGTATGTAAGGGCAACTATGTTGTGCAATGCCTACAGAGGTCAGAAGAGGACAAGTGCACCTGTGTTCTGCAATGCCCGCAGAGGTCAGAAGAGGATGTAGACTTCCCCTAGAACTGGAGTCATGAGTGGTTGTTAGCTGCCATGTAGGTGCTGGGAATCAAACCTGGGTCCTCTAAAAGAGCAGCCAATGTTCTTAACCACTGAGCCTTCCTTCTCTCCAGCCTGTTTCATTCTTTCTATCTAGCAACTATCTTTTATCTATCTATCTATCTATCTATCTATCTATCTATCTATCTATCTACCTACCTATCATCTATCATCTCTCATCTCTCATCTATCATCTCCTATGTATCTATCTTCTATCTTCTATCTATCATCTACTTACCTGTCATCTCTTCCTCTCTTCTATCATCTCTTATCTATCTATCTATCTATCTATCTATCTGTCTGTCTGTCTGTCTGTCTGTCTGTCTATCTATCTATCTATCTATCTATCTATCTATCTATCTGTCTTCTATCTATATCTACCTGTCATCTCTTCCTCTCTTCTATTATCTATCATCTATCTTCTATCTACTTTCTATCTGTCATCTATCTATCATTTATCATCTCTCTAACATCTCTGTCTGTCATCTCTCTTCCTCTCTTCTATCATCTATCTATCTATCTATCTATCTATCATCATCATCATCATCTCTTATCTATCTATCTATCTATCTATCTATCTATCTATCTATCTTTCTATCTATCTATTATCTATCTATCATTTCTCATCCATCTGTTTATCTATCTATCTATCTATCTATCTATCTATCTATCTATCTAGCTTCTATCTATGATCTATCTGTCATCTCTCTTCTTCTCTTCTATCATCTATCTATCTATCTATCTATATCATGTCTGTCATCTATCTATCATCTATCATTTATCATCTCTCTAACATCTATCATCTCTCTTTCTTTCTTCCAGTACTACACTGTCTTGATTATTGTAGCTTTTAAGTAAGTTTTGAAATCAGGAACTGTGTGAGCCCAGCTTTGTTATTTGTGTGTGTGTGTGTGTGTGTTTTCAAGACAGGGTCTCCCTGTAGCCCCAGCTGTCCTAGAAGTCACTCTGTAGATCAGGCTGGCCTTGAACTCACAAAGATCCACCAGACTCTGCTTCCCAAGTACTAGGATTAAAGGCGTGCGTCACCACACCCAGCCCCAGCTTTGTTCTTATCAAGCTTATTGTGGCTATTCTGAGTCATATGAATTTTAAAATTAGCTTATCAGTTTCATGAAAAACAAATCTAGCTGGAATTTTGGGCAAGGATGGAATTATATCTTTAGATCACTTCAAGAATAGTAACCAACGATTCCCCAAAAGATGTTAGAATTAATATCAGTATATTACAGTAGTATGTTAGAATTAATATCGATACATTACAGTGGTATACAAAATTTTACTCCCATGTGGTTGCTTCTTTCCTTTCTTTTCCTGATCCCACCTGTATACATCATATGTCTGCAATTCTATGTACATTATATGCAGGTTTGTAACTGTTGCTTTATGAAGTTGCATCATAAATAAAGAATGGATGAAGCTCTACAAGGCACCATGTTTGAACCTCAACACCGAGAAAAAAGGTTTGCAAATAAAAAATGTGCATATGATGTGTCCCTGTGGTCCTGTAGTTACTCTAACCAGTGTTCTGCATTACTCTGGGTAGTTGTGAATTACTGTCTCATGCAGTAATGATGGACTCGAATCCCTCTGGAACTTGGAACCATAAGCTGAAATAAACTATTCTTCCTATGAATTCCCTTGGTCATGGTGTGATCAACACCAACAGAAGAGTAACTAATAAATCTAACTAATACATCTCTCTACCCTGTGTTCCACTGAGCAAATAATCTCTATTTCTGGTACAGTTTTTTGGGGGGTAATCAACAGCTGTCTAGTTGAACCTAAAGCCAAATATACATGGCTGGAGAACATCTTGGAGAAAACCCCAAGGCTGTCACATCCCTAGACAAATGTAATTTCTTACCATGAGCTAAATATGGGTTCTTATATTTACAGACAAGTATGCCAGTTACCACTCATCCAAGCTTGCAATAGACAGAGACTATTCCAGAGTTTCACAACTGTTCACACACAGAGATTAAACTATAGTCATAAACACAGTTTGGTACTGGTACAAAAACAGACCTGCTGACCAATGGAATGAAACTGAAGATCCAAACTTGAGCACATACAATTTCAGCCATCTCATATTTGACAAGGGGGCCAAGAAGACACAATGGAGAAAAGACAGCATCTTCAGCAAGTGGTGTTGGCAAAACTGGATCATCACCTGTAGAAGAATGAAATTAAACCCCTACCTCTCACCCTCTACAAAAGTCAATTCCAGATGGATCAAAGACCTCAATGTGAAACCCAAAACTCTGAGGGGGATAGAAGAAAAAGTTGGCAGCAGACTACAAGACATAGGCATAGGAAAAGACTTCCTAAATCAGACAGCAGCTGCACAAGAATTAAGATTGACAATTGACAAATGGGACCTCATTAAACTCAAAAGCTTCTGTACATCAAAAGAAACAATCAAGGAAGTGAAGAGAAATCCCACAGAGTGGGAGGAAATCTTCACCACAGAAACATCTGACAAAGCATTGATTTCCAGAATATATAAACTACTCAAAAAACAAAGAA